>RJWJ010005688.1:0-66770 GCA_004363605.1 Indri indri | reverse complement strand
AAAAATAGAAAGAAATTAATTAGACAGCTAAAAATATGTATAGAAAAAATTAGCCGGGCATGGTGGCACATGCCTGTAGTCCCAGCTACTCGGGAGGCTGAGACAGTAGGATTGCTCGAGCCCAGGAGTTTGAGGTTGCTGTGAGCTAGGCTGATGCCACGGCACTCACCCTAGGCAAGAGAGTGAGACTCTGTCTCAAAAAAAAAAAAATAAATAAAAATAAATTTAAAATAAGAGTTCCCTGGCTTTTAAGGTGGAACACAGTCTCTGCTGCCCATGGACTTCCTCCTTCCGTGCCTTCCTTTTGCCTTTGTCTCTCTTCTCTTATATCCACCCACATAAGAGCTTTTCAGGTTTCTTGAAGCTGACAAAGATTCATTTCAATTTTTTAAATGAAGAATGCCATACTTATTCATACCCATTGAAAATCTAAGCTGTACATGCTACAGCTGGCAATGTGTAGGCACAGTAATTTGCAAAACTTTGTAGTCTGATGCTGGGAATGTCTCATTGGATGTTCCTAAATTGAAAAATTGAATTTCAAGTGCACGTTTCCACTTGTTTGTAACTTTCTTAAAAATGTCCATCATTTCTTTTATACCAAATAGCAGATTTAAGGGACTATCTTTTGATTAAATAGTGACATTTTATGGAATGCTCAAAATTTTGAATAAGAAAAAAAGTCTATTAAGTTTATCGGTATGATATTTAGGACTTTTACAGTGCCACTTGAATCAATGATATTCTGGAAATTCACACTCATGTGTACATAGTCACTTGACTGCATTTTAAAAATCATGAATCTCTTCTACTTCATGGAAATAGGTTTGTGAAGATTTTGTTTCCATCATGGTTTTCCTTGCGGAATCAGCTGTGTCATCATGGCAACCATCATCTAGTAGACTTGAAATAGATCTAAAGTGCTGTTGTAAGACATTAACCAGAACCTTGGCACATCGAGGTGTTTAGCAGTACCTTCAGGATCTTCGTGTGTCTTTCCCAACCTCAGGAACACCTCTCTTCCATCACAAAACCCTCACTTTCTCCAGATTCTAGAAATGTCTTCTAGTCTTCAGGATCATCTGTAGTTATAGCTCATGTCCTTTCTCTGGGTAATTGGACTGTGTAGTTTGCAGAGGAAGGGGCTAGCTCATCACAGCCTCCCAGATGATGCTGGTAGTTACCCTGTGATCTTTCTCTAGCTTGCAGATGTCTTAAATTTTATGTTATGAGTCCATGATTAAAATTAGAGCTTATCTTTTCTATAAGAAACGTTTGTTAAAAGTTTAGCTCCTTTTGCTAATAGAAGAGTTCAAAAGTTCACCTGCATGTCATTTTTCTCAAGGGATCAGCATGTGATTTATATTGGGTTTTGTTTTTTTTGTTTTGTTTTGTTGTTTTTGAGACAGAGTCTTGCTCTGTTGCCTTGGCTAGAGTGCCGTGGTGTCAGCCTAGCTCACAGCAACCTCCAACTCCTGGGCTCAAGCGATCCTCCTGCCTCAGCCTCCTGAGTAGCTGGGACTACAGGCATGCACCACCATGCCTGGCTAATTTTTTCTATATATATTTTTAGTTGTCCAGATAATTTCTTTCTATTTTTAGTAAAGATGGAGTCTCGCTCTTGTTCAGCTGGTCTCGAACTCCTGACCTCGAGCGATCCTCCCGCCTTGGCCTCCCAGAGTGTGCTAGGATTACAGGCGTGAGCCACTGCGCCCGGCCTATATTGGGTTTTTAATTTCTGTTGCTTGTCAGTGGATGCTATAAAGCCTATGCTTACATAATATAAATCATAAGTATATTACGGGATTATATAAATTTATAATTTGATACACAGAAGAAGCAATCCTGGTTATCAACAGCACTTCCAGCAGCAGGACAATGGCATTTTAGCCCTGTTTCTTGCTGCCCAGGTAGAAAGCCCCTTCATGTGGCTAAGATGAACCTCATCAAGGGGCTGTCAGATTCACTTGGGTCTCGCTGGTGGGGGAGGTGAAATGCCACAATTAGAAGAAATTAATCATCCTGTGCCTTGTCTATGTGGTGGGAACTTAAGTGGCTGTCATAGGCCTGGTATCCTGAGGAGCGGCAGCTGTCATTCAAGGAAAGGCCTGGAAGAATCACTTTTCTGGCTCTAGACTCTTCATATGGAGCTATCTGTAAATCAAATGACTTCCATAAAAGTCCTATAATTTGGGACAGTGAAAGAGTGGATGGAAATTTCTAGGCAAGAGAATGTATTTCCTTTCTTTCATCATTTTATACAGTGTCATTACTGTGACATGTATATTTTGATTCCATACAATATTTTCAAAGGGAAATTAAAGACTTATTCCAATCTTCAAATTAAAGATCTTTGTTAAGAAGGGGCTGTTGGTAGAATAGACTATAGATACTGACATCCTACTAGACTATAGATACTGACATCCTACTTCCTCAAACATTAAAGCCCGTTCTTTGATTTCTTTCTGTTTTCCTTCCTCCGTTTGTGTATCCTCCACATTTCTTCCTCCTGACTTTTCAAAACCACTGCATACACATAGTCTTTGTCTAGAATTGCTTTAGTATCTAATAAATTTCAAATTTTCCTGACCATATGTGAATTTCTCTTCTTTCACCATAATTTTGATAATCAAAATCTTATAAATTTCCTTTTTTCTTCCCGTTTTCATGTCCTTTTTTTGTCTTCACTGCAGACAGTTGTCCTTTGTTAAGCCTCACATTTGTAATGTCCGTTGTATGTAAAGTACATAATGTATAGAGGGGTAAATCTAGGACTCCGGTAAATCATGGTCATCAAGAGGAACAGATATCCCTTAATTGAGATGTGAAATTTCTTGTCATGAAAGTAGTGATGATTTCTTTTCAATTTTGAAATTCCCGTCAACCTGATGCAAGGGGAAAAAGCATTGACCCAGAAGTCAGAAGGCCTTGATTCTCTAGTTTGTTAACTTACTGAGTGATGTTGAAACTTTACCAGTTTCAGTTTCCTGCTCTCTACAATATGAATAGTAGTATTTGCCTTGCCATGTAGACGGAGTAGATAATATTACAAAGATATTAAAATGCTGCATCTGCAAGGAATTATTGTTCTGGTTATTGTTATATGTAGCTGTTGCAAAGAATTGATTCATTCTTTCCTTAAAGATTCCAAATCTATGCAAGACGGCTGGGGGGAGAGTGACGGGCCGGTCACAGGAACTCGCCATCCCAGCTGGGAAGAGGAGGATGACGGAGGAGTCTGGAACACCGCCGGCTCTCAGGGAAGTGCTTCCTCCCACAACTCAGCAAGCTGGGGACAAGGAGGGAAGAAACAAATGAAGGTAGCCCACTTTAAAAATGTTTCCACGTGCTTATTCATTCTTAGAAGGCAGAACAGAGAAATTTTTATTGGAAGTTGTGAGGCAGCTGGGGTCCTCAAGGTCCTAAGTAAGGGGGAAAATATTTTCCTACAAACAAATAATGATTTCCCTTTTACCCATCATCTTCCTTTCCCATGACCTTGAAACCTTGAACTACAGAAGTGTTGCTGTGGGTAAAATGAAATTTTCAAAGATATGATATACTTTTCATTTTTAGTTTCCATATTATATCAATAATAATTTGTTGGAGGCTCTCAAGGCATACTTTGTATTAATAAATGCTTTATGCTTTTGCATTCTAAAGCCAAAGAAGTCCTTAGAGTAAATTCCCATGAGTATGCAGAAGAGAAACCAAAGTAAGATAATACTGGCTTTTCCAGTGGCGGTTAGCATGTCTTGATTTTATCTGATTTGGGGGAGTCCAAGGCCCAGAGTCCTTCTACTGACAAAATGAAGTACCAATGTGTAACCCAGCTACAGCAACTAGATGACTCTCTACATCCTATACCACTGCGGCGCCCAACACGCTGGGCCGCACAGCTCCGCCACTGCCCTACCCCCACCCCCGTCCATCCGTGGAAAAATTGTCTTCCATCAAACCAGTCCCTGGTGCCAAAACGGTTGGGGACTGCTGCTAGACCAGATTGTTCCCAACTTTTCATTTTCCATGTCTTATAACAACTTGTTTCTCCTTGGGTTTGCATAATTTGATGAGAACTTTGGTTTTTAATCTAGAACAATAGTCTTTGAATCCAAACTACTTCTTGGCAGAAGCTCTCTTTTTTCCACTTTTCTTCATTCCACACATAAAATGGTGAAAATAAATGGGCATCCATTGCTTAATTTCAACCTGAGAGCCTTACTGCCCTGTGAAATGCTTCACTACTGATATTCTCCTGCGTTTCAAATACCAGATGCCGTCTTAGAAGGCCTTCCAGTGGCTAAGGATTGGAACTTTATCCCTTTTGCTCCTGTTGGATATTAATTTTATTGAATACCCTAACTTTCTTTTCTAGCATAAGAATACGGTTCGTTTCTGTTAGAGACATTTTGTCTAAGCAGTCATTCATAGTTTTCCCTCTTTTAAGGACTTTTATTTCCTTACTCTAGTCACAGAAGGAATTATTCAGCAAAATTTTCAGCATTCTTTGTATTGTTATGTTGTCTAGCCTGCTTTTGGCTTTCTTTTAGTTATTCACAAATTAACAATGAGACCAAATTAACTGAGTGAAAGGTGCTAATAAATACCCAACTCGGGTGACAACCAAAATTTTAATTAATTGGGACTCGAATGTTTCAGCTCCAGTACCAGCGATTCTGACTTTTCCTACTGTGGCCGTTTTTCTAAAAATTGTGATAAAATGTGCATAACATAAAATTTAGCATCTGAACCATTTTTAAGCATACAGTTCAGAGGCATTTAGTGCATTCACGTTTTTGTGCCACCATCACCACCATCCATTCACAGAACTCTTTTCATCTTGCAAAACTGAAACTCTGTACCAATTAAACAATAACTCCCCCATTCCCCTGTTAAGGGCTTTTTTGCCCTTAAAACCTGTAACTAAAGTTAAGTACCTCATCACTTTCAAGAGTGATAAAATTGACATGGAGGGTATTATCACAGCACACAGAATGTCTACTTCTGGAACGCACACGTGCACAAAGCCCCAGTGTCCTCTACCCCACCAAATCCTTGTCATAATTCCACCTGCCTTCTTCCCAGAAGTAAGAGTGGAGCTGAGGGTTGGTGCCTTAGTCCAGGGAAACTAAATTGCCCCATTAAAAAGCAAAAACGCACCTCTGCCTTACTTTGCCCAGGGCGTTAGTGATAGTGTCTTCCACATGGTCATTCCTCCTAACGGCCAGTTTAAATAGGCTCCTTTCCAAATAGCATGAACTGGCATCAAACTCTCTTATCTCCTCATGCAGACCAGCTTAGGTTACTAAGAGAGCAGCCTGCTGGAAGTGAAAGTAGTAGCCTGCAAAAGTTTTATTTTAGAAAATCTGGTACTGACTTCTGTTTAAAAAGTAAAAGCACCAGCCGACCGTATACTTTTCCAGTTACTCCTAGTTCGGTGCAATGAATAAAAAAAGAATGAAAACATAGATGTTAATGCACGCTTATTAATTATTTACACTAACAGATAAAATATCAAAATAATTACAGTTAAAGAGAGACAGGATCCATAAAGATAAACTCTCGTTTCTACATTTTCAGTCTGTACTTCTGCAACTCAGGAGGTTGAAATAAATTATTTGGTTCTGAGATTACGTATTTCATTTCTGTAGTGCTCACTAAAAGGAGGAAACAATGATTCATGGATGAATCCTCTTGCCAAACAGTTTTCAAATATGGGATTGCTGGTAAGTTTTATTTTTTTTTTCATATGTATAATATATCCCAACTTTAAGGTTTAGTACCAATTTTAAGACCACTACTGCGTACAGTACAAAATTACAGATTTAGAAACCGATCAATGTTCTTGATCTTTTGGATTAAGCAGTGTTTGTTTTCTCTTATTTTATTCTTACTGACATATCCAACATGTAAAGGTTATGGCTTTTAAATTTGTGGTCTTTGTGTCCTTTTCTTTGGGAGAGTAGGGTGGAAAGAGTCAGGCACTTTAAATTTATGAAGTTTTCCCTGACTACAGTGCTGTACTAGTTTTCATATTATAATTTTTAAAAGGCAACAACAACAAAATATCTAAAAAAAAAACTATATTGGGACTACTTAGGGAATTCTTGTAGAATTTCTAATTTCCTTATCTCTTGGGAACATTGTGGGGACGCCCTGTCCCTGGTTGCCAAAAGACAAATGACATGACTTGGCTGCACATTTGAAGATTTGATGACTTGACAAGTCACAAGAAGAAGTTGTCATCATTTGGCTGCCACTCATGGAATTTGATCCTGGGCTGACTGGAACTTGAGGACAGGGGTTTATTTCTTCAGGCAGCTGTTTAGCTATTGCTCTGTTCATAGATTTATTGAGGCTGATTGTGTGCAAAAATTGAATTTTAGGAATGCAGGCACTAGCAGGAATTAAACTATTGTATTAAAAATGTTAGTATCTTCATTCCAGTTTAAAGTTCATTTCAGAGGATCTTGTATAGTGCCAGTGGTAAGATGTGGCTCTCACATGATTAATGCCACCTCTTTGATTCAAAGATGTACATCCTTAATTCTCTCTCATCTGTCCTTTATTTTTCAGAGTCAAACTGAAGATAATCCAAGCAGCAAAATGGATTTGTCTGTAGGTGGGTATCATCCCACTGATAGGAGTGGAATATATTGGTGTTAATGGTATCCTGTTGGGCTCTTCTGCCCAATTTAAGTTGGGATGGGTACAGTTCAATAGACATTTATTGAACACTTACTCTTTGTAAGGTACTGTGCTAGACGCTAGGTAGGGGTTGAAAACTCAGATGACTGCAAGAATCAGGAAGGAATGTGAATGAGTGATGTGTCCCAGGTATAAGAAATTAGGATGAAGAGGGCCTGGTTAACTGTGGAGAAGTGTGTGACACCTTAAAGAATTGGCCTAGCTTGGCTCCTAGCGGTTGTTGCTGTGGAGAGTGCAGCTCAGCTGTGGCAAGTCTTCCAGTTTTTCAAGAGAAGCCAGACGTTCAGATATATGTTGACATCCTGATTTCTAAATACTGGAAACAAAATCAGATTTTTTAAAATGCTGTTTGGGGCCAAACAAAATATGTCCATGGCCCTGGCAGACTTGGCCTTAGGTTGCCAGTCGTATCTGCACCAGGATGTTTCACAATTGACAAACTCTCCCGTTGCAGCTGGACAGATGCAGAGTCAGCCATTAGTCTGTGGGATTGTCATAGTCATACTTGCTGTTGGGTCACCCTGAGGAACTTAAAAAGAATCAAACTGAGAAGAAAAGAACAGAACCCTGGGTAGTAATGGAAATAGGTAGTCTCAGATCTGTGATGTATTTTAATATGGAAATAATTAAAACATAAGCTTCCTGGGGCACAGATGATGTCAATTTACAAAGCTATGAAAGGAAAGTGGGTATAGTCGTCGTACCTGGGAAAAATACATCGTGCGGGAATTGTGGACACATCTTCTGTGTTGGGCTCTTAAGTTCTAAATTTTAAGGCAACATCTGTGCCTCTTTGATCTTTTTATTCCCCGTAACTATGTTTTACAACACTGATCATTTATCTAGCAGATGCAAAAATAGCAAAAATAGCCAACTTCTCTCACGCAGGACATTTGAATTTATGAGCAAGATGTGTTCACTAAGTACAATAACCAATCTAAATGTAATATGTTCTCAGTCAGATTTTTGCCAGGTTAGCCCTAACACTCTCTTTCAGTCTTACAATGAAAACAAGCTACAACAGATATATATTTTGTTTGGTTTTGTTTGGTTTTTAAAAAAGGACCCACGTGTGTTCTAAGGACCAGCGCTAGTAGCCTGAACCAATGAGAACTCTTCTGGTATTATCCCTAGAAAGTAGAAAGAGCTTATTTATACCTAGCACCCCAGGGAAGACAGTAGAGCAAGTCACTTTTGGTTCATGAGGGAGATGTTGATTCTAGAAATTTTCACTTCATTTATGCTCCTTTCCAGGAAGCCTTTCAGATAAAAAATTTGATGTGGACAAGCGAGCAATGAATCTCGGGGATTTTAATGATATCATGAGGAAGGATCGATCTGGGTTCCGTCCACCTAATTCCAAAGACATGGGAACCACAGATAGTGGGCCTTATTTTGAGAAGGTGAGTTGAATCCTTTGTTTAAGATAATAATTCATGAGAACCACTTTGGTTCCCATTTGTCTTTTGATAACTAATTTTGGAGGAAGCATAGAATTACTGAGTTAAGTGAGCAAAACACAAACATCACCTGCATTAGAGTGGTGACAAGAAAACAGTTGATGTCAGTAGGTGATTAGGAGCTAGAACCATCTGTCTTTAACATGTGAGTATTGTGAAGAAAGCCTGAGTTTTGAAAAATTCCTGAAGTTTGGAGATTTTAGAGATAAATTATTCTGAATTATTTTTTTTGCTGCTTTCAGCTACAAAATAAATTTTGGGATTTTGTATAAATATACCCCGTGTCTCCTAAGGCCTTACCTTCTAATTTTGAGGAGCTCTTTTGTTATCTTTCCCCATTTCCCTGGTGATCTGTGTTTGGTAACAACGTTACATTTTTCAAATTCTTGACTACCTGATTTAACCAAGTGTATACTATTGGCTTTGATTTTTAACATTTCTAATGGAGGAGATAATTCTTTGATTCAGAATAACAATTTGCAGTGTTCCTGGTCTTCAGAAAGCAGTTAAAACCAAAATTTTTAAATGTGGCACATTTTGACATCACTGGTGCTGGTCTGGACAGCAGCATATTCACAAGAAGATTGCCTTTGGCTTCTATTTCAGCCGCCACATAGAGTAATGAATAGTAGATGCGCAAAAATAAAGCATCTGGCAATTTTTATCTTAATGCAATAGAGAGAATGTGTTACTAACTCAGAGGGTAAGAAAAATCTGTATCAAAGAGGATGGCAGATGGTGTCTGTTGGGCAGAATATGATGATGATGATTATCAGATCCAAGTCCATCCTCGGTTATTGCTAACACACTCTAACTTTGTTTATTCCTAGTGTTTCTCTCTTTTCCCTTCTTGCATTCTGTTGCTTCACTAACCAACACTCATTGTGATTGGCTAACTCCTACTACTTTTCAGCTGACTTTGCCTTTCTCCAATCAAGATGGGTGCCTTGGGGATGAGGCTCCCTGCTCTCCCTTCTCCCCTTCTCCCAGCTACAAGCTGTCTCCCTCTGGTTCCACACTACCCAACGTCAGCCTTGGAGCAATCGGCACAGGGCTCAACCCCCAAAACTTCGCTGCTAGACAAGTAAGGAGGCCTCTCAAATTTATAACTGCTTGACTATGGCCTTGCCTTGGCCCTGGTCTGCAGTTTATTGCATCATTTGTCTGTCTTGGGAAATTTGTTGATTACTGAATGCACAGAATGATATTAACTGTAAGTTTTAGATCTTTCAGCCCATAGAACCCATCTCTCTTCATGTTTCTCAACATGGATTTTGTTTTAAACCTGTTTCTTTTGTCTTCTCATTTTTGGTCACAAGTTCGCATTTAATAAGCTAACTAATAACTGACTTAGGAAAATGTTAAAGAGCCTACCTAAGCACCTTATATAATCTAATTTAGCAATGCATTTGCCATTTTCAGCATTAGATTGAATGATAAGTAATACTTTGGAGGTCTTTTTAGTTTAATAAACCTGCTAATTTAAACACAAATATCCTAGCTACTCAGAAGGCTGAGGTGGGAGGATCACTTGAGTCAAGGAGTTTGAAGCGGCAGTTAGTTGTGTAGCTGTAATTGTGCCATGCACTTCAGCCTGCGTGACAGAACAAGACCTCATCTAAAAAGAAAAATAAAAAACAGAAATAGTAGCAAAACCATTAAGATTAAGTATAATATTTGAGAGTTACAACATCTTGAAATCCGGTGTCTTAAAGTTTAAAATACAATAATTACCTAGAGAAGGGTAACTTTAATAGTAGATAACAAAGCTTCCAAAGGCCGGGCGCGGTGGCTCACGCCTGTAATCCTAGCACTCTGGGAGGCCGAGGCGGGCGGATAGTTCTGAGCTCAGGAGTTCGAGACCAGCCTGAGCAAGAGCGAGACCCCATCTCTACCAAAAATAGAAAGAAAATTAATTGGACAGCTAAAAATATGTAGAGAAAAAAATTAGCCGGGCATGGTGGCACATGCCTGTAGTCCCAGCCAGTCGGGGGAGGCTGAGACAGTAGGATTGCTCGAGCCCAGGAGTTCGAGGTTGCTGTGAGCTAGGCTGACACCATGGCACTCGCCACGGGCAAGAGAGTGAGACTCTGTCTCAAAAAAACAAAAACAAAAAAAAAAAAAAACAAAGCTTCCAGAAGAGTGGTTGTTGCTCAGACATGGCAGTGTTCCATTGGCCCTGGGGATGAGTCTGGCAGTCCTCTGAGGAAGGCTGTGCGATCAAAACAGGCCGAGCTGGTAGAACGGAGCCTCCGTACCTTCACTGGCCTAAGAGCACACAGCAGGGCTCTGCCTGCCGCCCCACAGTAGCTCTGTTGTAGTTTTTTTGGAGACAACCAGGATTTGAGTCCTTTGCAACAATAACTCCAGCAGTGATATTTTCCTAGCCATAGTTCTGTGACCACTTACTTGTCACTGTGACCTTCACTTCAGGACATCATGGGAGGGCATTAATTATACGACTTATAATTATCGTACCCATTCCATCTCCACAAGGTGACTTTCCCATGTACGTCACAGGATGACGTAAAGCAGCACCTCTTCTACGTAGTCAAGTTGCACATAGGCCTTTCGCGTGCTTTCTACTTGTTGCCTTAGCAGATTTTAAGCAATGTATGATACTGTATCCTTGTGTTCAGATTGGTTGTCTCTGAATTGGGAGTTATAGCTAATTTTTTGTTTTTTCCCCTTACATTTCACTTTTTTTTTTTGAGACAGAGTCTCACTCTGTTGCCCTGGTTAGAGTGAGTGCTGTGGCATCAGCCTAGCTCACAGCAACCTCACGCTCCTGGGCTCAAGCGATCCTCCTGCCTCAGCCTCCCGAGTAGCTGGGACTACAGGCATGCACCACCATGCCTGGCTTATTTTTTCTATATATTTTTAGTTGTCCAGCTAATTTCTTTCTATTTTTTTTTTTTTTTTTTTAGTAGAGACGGGGTCTCGCTCTTGCTCAGGCTGGTCTCGAACTCCTGAGCTCAAACAATCCGCCCGCCTCGGCCTCCCAGAGTGCTAGGATTACAGGCGTGAGCCACCGCGCCCGGCCTCACTTTTTTTCCTAATGCTTCCACAGAGGACATGAATATTTAATGCTTATATAAACAGAGAAGAAACAATTATATCTATGTTTTGGGGGCTCTTTTATTTTGAGTTGAGGTATTAAAAATATAAAACAGGCATAACACTTATGGTTAATGGTGATTATAAATGTAGTTCCAAGATAACATGATTATCAAAAGCTCTCAGTACATAAACTTGAGTATAATAAATGAGCCAAAGTAGCTGGGCATTGGACTCTGCAAAAGGTCATTCTTTGTTTTCTTGATCTGTGGATTGCTACAAAGTCCATTGTTAACCAGGTTAGTGCACATATTCTATCCAAATATGGTCATGATTTTTAAGACTGTTTTCATATGGAGTCAATTTAATATACTTCATAATTAATAAAATTTAAGATTTTTATTTTCCAAATCACAGATTTCAATCAGCTTGATAAATTGATAAATTTATTCTTAATTTATATGCTATTCTGAATTAAACACTAGTTGAGGTAAATATCACCAATAACTATGAGGGCTTGGGTCATTGTAAAAGCTTCATATATAACAAGTATAGCTTTAGCAATAGCCAGATAAACCAATGTTAGCATATATACTAGCTTTTGATTACTGTTTTCCTAAGTTCTAAATAATTTTTTAAAGGCCAGATCTGTATGATTGCCCCCAAATACATCACTGTGCAAAATAGCTATCTATATCCAGGCCAAGAAAATGAGTAGCTTGTGATGCCAAGGTTCCACATTAAGATACAGAGAAGGCATTGTTTGATCAACTGCTATTGACTTAACCTATACTGTTAGCAATTTCAGATGTATCAAAGTGCTCGGTACAGCTTTAGAGACACTTGATAATGAAAAGCCTAAAACCCTTGGTGGGGGAAGGTGGAATTTGTCTACTGTGAAGAGGAAAGCAGGGCTCGATTTTACAAAAATTTAAAAAAGCAAATTCTCTTAATACTTGTTATTAAAGGAGAGATTAAAATTAAAAAGGGCCCTCATAAAGCAGTTTTGTATTTTGCCAAAACATACATTCTGTCAAGGACTTTAGCCACCAGCAACCCCACCATCCAAGGACAGGTCATGAATAACTGACACCTAATGACAAGGTCATTACTTCGATGGTAAATTGTAAATGAGAAAGATGTAAGCAGAATATTCTTGGTGAAATTATTGAGGATGGTCTGTAACCAAGCTACGAACTACCACTATCCAAGAAAAGTTAAAGCCGAGCCATTTCACCTTGGAGTGACAGTGTGATTAGTAAGACAGGAGAAGTAGCAATGTTTGGGTTTCTAGAATTAAAGGTCTTCTGATATTTAAACAGCGCTTTGGGAGACATAAAATTCATGGCAGATCTTTGATTTTCTTTTATGGGATACACAGGTTTTAATTGCCATTTCTACTTTATGTTTATAATCATTTTTATTTATTATGCTTTTAAGTTCATTAATTTCCCTGTAGTAGTCCCTTAATCTGTTTTTGAATCATTAAGCCATCACAATATCTTTAGTATTCTAGAACTTAATGATGCCATTACAAAATTCTTCTTTAAAATTACCTTAATTCTCGTGATTCCAGGGATGAGATGATGGTGGTGACTTCAAATTAGAGTATACATAGTCGGTATAAGCAATGGTGCAGCTGTCTTTGCTGAAGGTGTTCTATGGGACATTTTCAAGTACATGCAATTGGTGGGACTTGGATGTTTGCAAATGATGCCCTGATCCTACAGACCAGAGCTTTATTGAGTCCTGGGAATGCAAAGAGGGAAGGATTAAGTCGGTGGTAGAAGGACAGAATGGAAAATATCTAGAATGTGATTTGATGATGTGTGTCATCAAAGAGTTTTAAAGTGTTTTGAGAACAAACAGATGTGCTCAGTCAATTTGAATGCAAAGTAAGGAAGAAGGTTTTGGGGAAGACTCTTGATGAGGATGACCTCTGAGCTGAGCCTTAAAGAAGCCAAGTGAAGATGGTGTAGAAAAGAACTTTAGGCAGAGGGAACAGTGTCAAGTTACCAAATATAGTTTCTGTGCTGAAGGACTTTCCCAGGCTAGAAACAAGTCAGAAAGGAAGGCTACCTTATAACCAAGCTTTCCATAGCTCTCACTGGAACAGCGTAGAAGTGCTCCAGTGAGTTGGTCCTCCAGAAATCATGGAGTAGTTAAGCTTATTTTTAACTAGACTGATATTCATGTGTTTAAATGAGAAGTTACAGGTGAGTAATACTTGTTTTGGTATCCCTGTAATGATTTTTGCTTTTTCCCTTTCTTCCTTGTTTATCTCGCTGTGTGACTGATCCACATTTCCTCATCTAGCAAAGACGGGGTCAAGCAGATCCAGAACAAAGAAGGGTGTTCAGATCTGGAGTAGGGTCCTCCTGACGCTAGGCTTGCTCTTTGATGGCAGTGACTTTGTGATTAACCAATTCAGAGAAGTGATATCGTGGTGTTGTTTTACATCTGATAATTATTCATAAGCTTGAAGTTTTACTCAAGTGCCTTTCAAAATGGATCTCAGATTATAAAGTTCGAGAAGAAATTTGGTAAACCCAATCTCAAAGAATAGTTGAAATGTTGTATTGCCTTTACCTTTCAATACAGAAAAGAGTGTAGAACCGCCTCTGACATTTGACTAAATTTAACCCTTTTGTTATAGTTTATAGAGTTCATCAGACTGCACAGGTGATGGTGATATACCCATGATTCTATTTAAGTAATTGCCCCAAGCTGTCCAAAATCAGGGACTTCTCAGTTATAAAGTTCTGTGAATCCTTGGAACAGAGTGTATGATTCTTCTGAGGGATAGAAAACCAGAACTGTTTCTTACTTACATTTTCTTATGTTAACGAAAAGCCTTACTGTTGCTCTTATGTTTGCAGGGTGGTAATCATGGTTTGTTCGGAAATAGCACAGCACAATCGAGAGGTCTGCACACACCAGTGCAACCACTAAATTCTTCTCCTAGTCTCCGGGCACAAGTGCCTCCCCAGTTTATTTCCCCCCAGGTAAGCAATTTTGTGTTTCCATGATTTAAAATTAAAGACCATTCAGGAGGTTACTAGTTGTTAACTGACTGATTTTTGTGGGCATGAAAGAAATAAAAGTTACTGGTTTAAAATATCAAAAATCCATTGTTTCTTGGTCTTTTGGCTGTGGTCAAGCATAGTAAAATATGAAATATCCACCTACCAAGGATCAAGGTTTTTAGAACAAAAGATCAAATCTCATGTTTTATTACTTTGTGTATACTAACAAAGTAGATATTTTTGCATGAAAAACATTCTGTGTATATTCCATTTAGATCTAATTACTTTTCTAATACTACATTGATATTTAAGATTGCATATAATTAAAACTACTTTATAAATTGTGACTTACCAACATTCAGAGGTTGGTTGCCCTTGAAGATTCACCCACAGATAAACAGGAGAAATTCAAGATTCTTGGTTATTCTGAAAAATTTTGAGGTGCTATGTGCTAACTTACTGACCAGATGCTCTAGTGGGAGTTTTGGAACTAACGAAGTAGCAGAGACTTCCGCACTAAAATCTCATTCATAGGGCAGCTCTGTGTAGGCTGTAGTCCATTGGGTACCACGGACCCTTGAGGTCTTGTGCAATGAGTTGTTTTGTCTTTGTTCTTGTTTGTTTTTATTGGGGGCAGGGGGTGAAGGCAGATGTGTGTCAGTCTGCCACACGCTCTCCTTCGTACCTCTTTGTGACAGAATGGGTCTGAGGAGCAGAATAAAAGCTGAGAAGCCCGAGTAAGGATTCAATGTGTGACCTTTAGTCTCCTTAGAATGTGACTTTAATGAACTAAGGTCAAGAGCTTTGAGTCCATCTCATTCCATAAAAGAGGGTTGGGAGTACTTACTAGATCCAACCAATGCGTTAAGAAGGGTCAGTTTTTTGCTTTTTTGTTTTTTGAAATTTCTTTTAAGACAAGGGCTTAAAATAATTATTTGAAACCATAATCTATAGATTTCAAATCCTGTTTAGCACTCTGAGTCTTTATCTGTCTTAGTAGAGGAGGAAATTTTCACCCGCACCCCATCCCCTCCAACTGCCCTCACAAGGTCCTGCCAGGAGTTGGGACTCTGTCCCTTTAGTGTCTCTCTGCTTCTTTCCTTCTCTTTAAGTTCCAGTCATCCTTTAAAGCCCAGGTGGTATGTCCTCTAGACAGAGCCCTTCCTGACTTTCCTAGCGCTCCACAATGGCGGCAGGATCTCGCTCTGTCGCCAGGGCCAGAATGCAGTGGTGTCATCATAGCTCACTGCCACCCCAAATTCCTGGTCTCGAGTGATCCTCTTGTGTCAGGTTTCCAAGTAGCTGAAACTACAGGTGCACACCACTGAGCCCAGCTAATTTTTCTATTTTTTGTAGGGACAGGATCTCGCTGTGTTGCTCAGGCTAGTCTCGAACTCCTGGTCCCAAGCAATCCTGCCTTGGCCTCCCAAAGTGCCGGGATTACAGGCGTGAGCTATCGCACCGGGCCAACAATGCAATGTCTTAAGTCTTGGAGCACTGTTTAGCATCCCTTGGTATCAGGCTGACGGTCATCCATGGTTATCGAATGGCTGTAGTGTGTTAGATAATGTCTTGGGGATGCACAGTTGAAGAAAATGCCATCTGTCCCTTCACAGCCTCTTGGAGTTGGTGCAGAGGGGCAGGTGGGGAGGAGGTGATAGCAGAATAGACAGCAGATAGTATGATGAGTGGTTGTATAGAAATGTTTGACAGAATTTGCGGAATCAGGTGAGGCTTCTTGCTAGCAGTAACATTTAAACTGGATCTTGGAGAATGAGTCAAGAGTTTTTTGGGCACAGCAGATTAAAGGTGCCCTCTAAGCAGCAGTAGCCCCATGTGCCAGGGGCATTAATATCTACAAGATCATGGCATGTTTGGGGAAATGCAGTTTAAAGAATTAGTCTGAGCTTGTTGAAGCGTGTGCACATACACACACGTGCCCATCCGGAATGAAATAGGGAGAAATGAGATAGGAAGTTGGAGGCCAAATGTGGACCTCATCTTGCTCAGGAGTTTGACTTTGTCCTGTAGGCCAATCCTTGTCAGCATGGTTTATAACCAATCTCTGGGCTGCTATTTAAAGATACAGTTCCCAGGTCTTCCCTGATCTACTGATACAGAATCTTGGGCTTTGGGGCCTAGTCACCCCCAGGTGATTTTTATGTGCGTTCTAAAGTTTGGCTATAGACACACAGTGTTCAATAAATAAGATTTTTTAGCAGAGTGGTCATGTAGGAAAATTTAAGGTTTAGAAAGAAAGATAACACTGGTAGTAATATAGAGGAATGTTTGAATGGCAGAATTCCTAAAGCAGAGGAGAGCAAGCGTAGGGCTAGGAGTCCAGGTAAGGCAGTGGCAGTGGGAATGGAAACCCTCTTGTAAAAGTTGCCTGTGATCTTTGTGCTGCACAATCCAATGGTCTGTACTGCAGTCTGTATCAGCAGCATTTGACACAGTGAACCACTCCTCCCTTCCTGAACACTTTATTCATTTGGCCTCGGGGCACCTTGTGTATTGGTTCTCTGTCTGCCTCTTCTCCATCTCCTTCACAAGTTCCTCCTCACCATCCCAGCATCTGATCAGTAGAGTGCCCCCAGTCCCAGTCCTCAAACCTCTCCCCTTCCCCTGTAGCCACTGCCAGGCGATTTACCTAGTGGAATGACTTTAAGTACTAGATTCCAAAATTATGTCTTCAGCCCACATCTTTTTTCTCAACTGCACAGACTACTGGACATCTCTGCTAGGATCTCAGGTTAACACAACCAAAACAGACCTTCTGATTTCCCCCACACACTCTCCTCAAAAACATTCTCTTGCGCCAAGTAAGTGGCACTCCCATTCTGCAGGTATTCAGGCCAAAGACCTCGAGCCAATCGTGTCTCTTCTCAGAGATCATCATATTCATCCCATCAACAAATTCTCCCTTCAAAACTTTGTCCAAAATCCAGCCATTTCTTGTCACCTCCACTAACATGGTCTCTGGCCAAGCCACCGTTTCTCTCGTAGATGACGGCAGTGGTCTCCTGCCTGGCCCTGCCCTGCTTCTTTCAACACTTGCCTGTCTCAAGTCTGAGTCAGACTGATCCTCTGACACTTCATTGTCCAGTGTGGTGGCCAGTAGCCAGTAGCAATTGAAATGTGCCCAGTGGGCTGGAAGGACTAAATTTTGTATTTTATTTCACTTTAATTAACTTAAATAGCCACACCTAGTTAGTGGCCACCATACAGACGGTATAGCTATAGAACATTTCAGCATTGTAGAAAGTTCTGCACAGCTGTGCTCTAAAACAGAAGGTAGGTCCTTATTATTAATACTGCTTTACTGGAATCCCCTCGTGGCTCTCTCTCCCCCTGAGAATGCAAAGCAGAGAGTCCTTGCTGTGGTCTTTGAGGCTCTTGGTGATCTCCCGCCACCCCCATACATTCGTGCCGCTCTAGCTAACTGGTCCCAGCACACCAACCATACTCGTAGATCGTTCTTTTCCGAGCTGCTCCATCTTTATTTCCTTGGGCTCCCTGCTTCAGTGTCACCTTACCTGCACAGCTTCTGTAGCCCAGCCGTACACAGTGCAGCACCTGCCCCACTACTCCACCCCCTTGCCCTCCTCTAATCCATTTGTTCCTTGTCTTTCTCCTCCTCTGCCCCAGGAGTGTAATAAGCTTCACAGTGGCAGGCAGGGCCTGGGGCGGCTTTGTTCGCTGCTAGAGTCTGAGCATCTACAGCTGTACAGGGCATGTATCTTCAGCTCAGTAACTCTGTATCGAGTCATGGAAACGTGCGTGTCAGAATGATCTTGAAAGTGGAATTGTTAGGAAAACATAGTTAACTTTGTCTAAGAGACTTGGGTGCCACAAATGTATGATGAGAGTATCTGCTCTACTTAAAAAACGGAAAGTACTTGTATTCCCTGCATTTTTGAAATTTGTTTATTTAGGAAAACATGGTTAACATTTATTTAATGCATAATGGGTGCAGAATATTAAATAATAGTGTGAATATTAAATAATTAAATGTTAAATAATTTATATTAAATGTAAATATTAAATGATCTTCCATCATTTCCTGACATTTCTATATTTTTAAAAAACAAAATAGTTGGGTAGCTCTATTTAATAAAAATTTGGAAAGATAACCACACTGAAAGTTTGGATAGTGGAGAAAAAAATTCTTTTAGAAACTCCCTACCCAGATACAATGACAGCGGTTTTTTGTTTTTTGTTTTTTGTTTTTTTGAGACAAAATCTCGCTTTTGTTGCCCGGGCTACAGTGAGTGCCGTGGCGTAGCCTAGCTCACAGCAACCTCAAACTCCTGGGCTCAAGCGATCCTTCTGCCTCAGTCTCTCGAGTAGCTGGGACTACAGGCATGTGCCACCATGCCTGGCTAATTTTTTTTCTATATATTTTTAGTTGTCAGATTAATTTCTTTCTATTTTTAGTAGAGACGGGGTCTCGCTCTTGCTAGGCTGGTTTCGAACTCCCGACTTTGAGCGATCCACCCGCCTCAGCCTCCCAGAGTGCTAGGATTACAGGCGTGAGCCACCGTGCCCGGCCAACAGTGGTTATTTTTACACAATCCTCTATTCAGACTTTTTTCCTGTACAGGCATGCTTTTCACATAATTGTATTCATTGTCACTAGAACCTGCTGTTTTTGTTAACATCATGTCCTAATATTTTCCCCTGTTCCTGTATAATCTCCATGTTGATCATTCTTAATGATGTTTCATCAGACAGACATTTACCTTGATTTACTTGACATTCCCTTCCTCCATTATTAGGTATTAAATTGTTTCCAATTTTTCACTGTTATAAATAATGCCACAGAGAAATCCTTATACCTAAATCTTGGCCCATATTATTTTTAAATTTAGTTGCTCAGAATGAAATTTTTAGGCCAAAGCACATGAACATTCCAAAAGGTTTGATACATGTCATCAAATTTTACATCCATTCTGACCACATTATAGGGGCAGTCACTATTTAATGTAAGCATAGAGAGAAGACACTGAAACTCATCTTTACGATTTATTACAAGTGTCCTGGACCTTAGGTTTCTGCCATTGCCGTTTTTCTCCAGTTACTGAAATGCAGTATTCAGAAAGCAACATTCTAGTGGGCCTTTGTCTTGCTTTAAATCACTGTCATTTTGCACCTGCAATGCTTTGTTAAGTGTCACATTGATTGCAGTAAGATCTTCACGTTCTCCAACCCAGCTGGAGATTGAAGCGCTTTTAAGCCAGAGTAATTAACTCCCTGCAGTAGGGTATGTGCAAACTTGCACTGTAATTACTCTGCAGCCCAGGTAGGAATAGGCATTTGCCTGGAGCCTGGTGGTGTTTCTCTCTGGTCCTTTTGTATTCTTTGGAGAATAGTATAACACATTTGCAATCTGAAGAAGGGAGAAGTTGAACAAGACTGATAGGAAGTCCTCAAAAGTATGACTTTTTATGGTCTGTAAAATTGTCAGTGTATAGAACATATAGATACCTTCTAAATATAAGGTCACATTCCTGTGCTTTTCTTTGTAGTCTTTCTGTATCTATCTTTAAATAATACGTTGTTTTCATTTTGCCTTTTTTGCCCTGTATATAATGAAATTATATAGTATATAGCCTTTTTTTGGTTTTATTTTTACTTGACATTGTTCCTAAGATTTTCCCATGTTGATTTGGGCAATTTGTGGTTTGTATGGTATTCCATTATATGAATATACCATAATTACCTATTCTTCTACCGACTCTACTATTGATTGACATTTGGGTTGTTTCTAGGTTTTTGCTATGATAAACGATGTTGCTGTGAATATTCTTATATTTATCTCCTAGGATGAGTTTCCCTAGGGTACCGCTGGGCCATGGGCGTGTTTTACTTTGAATGGTGGTTTCTTTAGCTAATTTTGAGTGGCAGGAATTGCTGGAGGGAGAGGGGAGAATAATGATCTCTTGGCAACGGATGGCCAAGGGACTAGCTGGTTTGTTCAGCAGAGCTTTTAAAACTGAACAAAGAAGGAGAGAGATATGAAAGCTCAGACAATGGCCATTCATTTTGGAGGCCAGCAGGTTGGAAAAGAAAATAAGCAGAGGAGATTTCTGGTGCATCCCAGAAGAAAACTTAGGAAAGGAAGTTGGAAACAATGCTGGTGGCCCAGAGCAGTGCTGTCCAATAGAAATACAACACGAGCCACCTGATGTGGTTAAAACATTTTTTAATAGCCACATTAGAAAAGCTAAAAAGAAATGGGTACAATTAATTTTAGTAATATGTATTCTTTAACATAATATTTCCAAAATATTGTTTATAATGTAATCAGTACTTATTATTATTTAGATTTTTATTTTCTTTTTTTAATACAGTCTTTGAAATCTGATATGTATTTTAAACTTAAAGCACATCTCAATTGAGACAAGCCATATTTCAAGTGCTCAATAGCTGTATGAGACTAGTAGCTAACCTGTTAGAGAGCACAGGTCTGGAGAATTGAACAAAGTTACTATATTAGTTTCATAGGGCTGCCAGGACAAATTGCCACACACTATGTGGTTTAAAACAGCAGAAATTTATTCTCAGCTTTGGAGGCTATAAGTCTCAAATCAAGGTAGCATCAGAGTTGGTTCCTACTGGAGACTCTGAGGGAGAATCTATTCCCTCCCTCTCTCCGGGCTTCTGGTGGTTGTTGACAGTCCTTGTCCCTTGGCTTATAGATGTATCACTTCAATCTCTGTGTCTGTGTTCACCTGTCATCCTCAGCTGTGTATGTCTATCTTTACATGGCTTTTTTTTCCTTCTCTTGTCTCTGTCTCTAAATTTCCCTCTTCTTCTGAGGACAGCAGTTACTGGGTTAGGGCCCACCCTAATTCAGTATGACCTCATGATTGTATCTACAAAGACCCTATTTCCAAATAAAGTCATATTCTGAGGTTCTAGGTGGGCGTAAATGTATGGAAAACACTGGGTACAGGGCCAGGCACAGTGGCTCACGCCTCTAATCCTAGCACTCTGGGAGGCCAAGGCAGGCGGATTGTTTGAGCTCAGGGGTTCGAGACCAGCCTGAGCAAAAGCGAGACCCTGTCTCTACTAAAAAATGGAAAAGAAATTAGCTGGACAACTAAAAATATATAGAAGAAATTAGCCGGGCATGGTGGCACATGCCTGTAGTCCCAGCTACTCAGGAGGCTGAGGCAGGAGGATCACTTGAGCCTAGGAGTTTGAGGTTGCTATGAGCTAGGCTGATGCCATGGCACTCTAGCCTGGGCAACAAAAAAAAAGAGAGAAAACATTAGGTACAGTTGCTAATTCGAATGAATTCAAAATTCACACTGAAGATAGTACATGTGATTTCATGGATCATCAAGGTTTAGTGAAACAAGACTCTGGTTTGAAGTATGGTTTTGAGAGCACAGGATGTATCTGTACTCACGCTATCCTCCCCACCCCAAACCTCTTATTATAGTGAGGTTAAAATTATTATATCAGAGATAATAAGTTAAGTCACACTGGTGACATTTAGGGTGAATTCAAAAGAGAGATGAAGAGTTATTTGGGAGAAATTATGGAGGAAATGTGTTCCTCATGCTGGTCATAAAACTGGTGCTGAGGCAGAATGCACAGTAGTGTGTGCTCACTTCGTGCTCACATCTGCTTGGAATACAACAGTTAAAATAGAAACTCAAACAAGTTTTCAAATTGGTTAGTAACACTCAGCATCTCTTAGGATAGAGAGGAAGCAGCTGGGAGAACTATTACTTTAAACCAGAGTACTTTACAAAATGGTAGGATTGATGGGTTATCAGGGGTCCCCAACCTTTCTGGCACCAGTTTCATGGAAGGCAGTTTTTCTGCGGACAGGTGGCAGGGGGTGGTGGGGTGAGGGGTGGTTGGTGTCTGCAGGGTTAAGTGACAGTGACTGAGATTTTGGAAGAAAATGAGCAGGTGAGCAGGTGAGCCAAGCATAGGAAAGCTGAACTTGGCCAAATGTTTCTAGACTAGAAGGGTGTCAAAGGAAAGACAGGCATATATTCCTGAGAATGTGGCAGAGATGGTGGCTCAAAAGTATTAGGAAACTGAGAAATTTAATTCTGACCATGATGCTCAAGAAAGAGAAAAGGGAAGACCCAAGGGGGAAGCTTTCCAACAAACTCATTTTATAAAGGGGCGTTTTCAGAAGGTGGAAAGCAAGGGTAAAGCAAGGATGAATGTATGATGTAAGAGGTGCCTTAGGGAATTAGAGCACAAAGTAAGTTGAGGCTTTCGAAAAAGTAGGCACATTTAAAGAACCTTTAGAGTTTGGTTTGGTGCAATTTGGTGACTGGGAAAGGAATCATTGCTTTGGACTAATTGTATGATGCCTACTGATTACAAAGTGGAAGTAAAATCTTTATTGCTTTTGTTAAGAAGAATGTTCAAACCAAAAGAACTAAGATAGATGAAATCCTATAGCAGAAAAAGAATTTGTGAAAAGATTTGCAAAGCCCTGTCTGTGATCTTTGAGGAATGCTGAGAGTCTTCAAGGAGAGTTTAATAATGACCACCCCTCTTTCCTGCCCAAATTCTTTTAAGGAAAAGAGGAAGGCATATTGGGGCTAGTATATCTCCTTTACTACCAATTAAACAGATGCTGGAGAATGTGTGCTTCCTAGTTCTGAATTCCAAACTTCACCCTAGGTAACTGGAATGGAGCAGTCTTCCCTATAGCCTGCTCCCAAGAAGAAGGGGAAAGAGGCCCGGAGTGCCGTGACGAAGGTGGATGTCCCTTGGTGCAGAGCCTCAGATCAGAAATGGGAAACAAGCACACCTCCCTTAAAAGGAAATGAAGGGAAAATTTTTAAAAACAATCTCTGAAGGGAGAAATAAGGAAAATGGCTTAACACTGATTGACTTAGTGCCAATCCCAGGCAAGAATGTAGACTAGATTATCAAAAAGATTGTTTTTGAGTACCTATGACAGTAATCAATAGTCATAGTTTGCTAACAAGTTTTAACTCATTCCCTTCACCGATTGGTAAAAATATTGGAATATAAAAATGATATAGGCCAGGCGCGGTGGGTCACACCTATAATCCTAGCACTCTGGCAGGCCAAGGCGGGAGAATCACTTGAGCTCAGGAATTCGAGAGCAGCCTGAGCAAGAGCAAGACCCAGTCTCTACTAAAAACAGAAAAAATTAGACAGGCATCATGGGGCACATCTGTAGTCCCAGCTACTTGGGAGGCTGAGGCAGGAGGATCACTTGAGCCCAGGCATTTGAGGTTGCAGTGAGCTAGGCTGATGCCACTACACTCTACCTGGAGTGATATAGTGAGACTCTTGTCTCAAAAAAAATTTTTTTTAAATAAAAGTGTTGTGGTCGTTGTGTCTCTAACAGGCCATTTGACATGCTGTCTCTTTGTATTGGATGAGATGGAAGAATATAGGCTAAATGCTAAACAGCTGTGTGGATTAGTAAATGATTGACTATTCCTAGGCTGATCTGTTTCATATTGCAAGGACATTGTAGTGGCATATGACTGGATTATCCCAGCTGTGTCATGTTCAGCATTCCCATCCGCGACCAGGTGGGAGAACACAAACTGGAATAAGTGGAATGATGGGATCAAAAAGAACTTGGTGGAGTGACTCTTAACAAGTTAAAATATAATATTCATTCATTTAATAGGTATTTATCAAGCATCTACTACATGCCATGCACATAAAAGTAAATATAAGGTCCTAAGCTCAAATAAAAATATAAATTAATAAAATTTTAAAACTTAGCTGCATGGATTAAATATTATTAATAAATATTACATGGGGGAAGCATTTTTAAATATAGCGGATTTTAATTGACATTAAGCTTAGTGTATGAATTAGGAGTTGTGATGTGATCACCAGAGAAACAGATCTTGGGCATTATTAATAAAAGCATGACTTTTAACAGGATGGTTAGGGATGGCCAGGTCTATTTGGACGACCCTAGAAAATGGCCTTCTGTTCTAGGCTTCTTCATTGAGAAATGGAATGACATACAAGTGAAAGAACTGATTGTATTTAGCCTGAAGATGAGATGCAAGGGACCTGTAATCATTGTCTTTAGACATTTGAAGAACCAGCCTGTGGAATAATATGAACATTTATGGAATGCATCTCTAAGCATTTAATATATATTAACTCAAAATCCTCAACCCACTGAAGTTAATATTATTATTATTATTATTCCTCTTTTGGAGATAAGGAAAGCAAGGGTCAGAAAGATTAAGTAGCTTTCTGTGAGTCACACAGCTTTAAAGTGGCAAAGCTGGGATTCAAGCCCAGGCAGTCTGCCCCGAGGACTGAACTCTCGACCAGCGTGCTGCCTAAGTTCCTAAGTTCTTGCTCTGCGGCCCCAGCTGATCCAGTGTATTCAGTGGATAAAAGTGCAGGGAAACTCATTTCAGCTCACATAAAACATCTTAGCAGACCAAAGATGGGAGGGAATCCTTTCTCTGTCACCAGAGCTTCCCCGCAGCCCAGCCTGGCTCACTCCTGAAAACCAGGGAGGGGAGCCAGCTGGGCCCGCTGACCTTCCAGGCGCTTTCACACTGCGATCCTGGGAGTGTTTCCTATCAGAAGTCATGAGTTGACTCTCCTGTGTCTCCTATTTACAAGTTAATATATTTTTCTTACTTGTGTAGCTGAAGTACTCTCTCGTAAACATTTATGTATTAGCTTTGTGCAATTCGGTGTATACTGTTTTGTGGCACGTTTTCAGTAACAATTTCTCAGTTAGGCAAAAGCCATATTGTCATCAAAAATTTTTTTCTTAAAGATGTTTTCCTAAGTACAAAATTCATAGTTTTTATTGTAGAAAATTGGAAAGTCTAAGAAGTAATTAAAATCTCTTATAATCTCACTGCTCAGAGATAATCACTGTTAACATTTGCTTTAGATAAATCAAGATTCTTTTCATAGAAAAACATATTTTTATAAATTCTGAGCATTCCTTTTTTTTTTTTTTTTTTTTTTTTTTTTGCTTCTGGCTAGGTTTCTGCCTCAATGCTCAAGCAGTTTCCCAACAGTGGCCTGAGTCCAGGTCTTTTCAATGTGGGGCCCCAGTTATCGCCTCAACAAATTGCCATGCTGAGCCAGCTCCCACAGATTCCCCAGTTTCAGTTGGTAAGTAGCAGGTTTTCTTCCTGTAGCTAAAAACATTTGTTTTTTTTTTTCCCTTTAGCTTTGATCTCCTTCATACATCTTTGCCACTTTTTGTGTTTGGAGGGTACTAAAAGTCAATCTTAGGAAATTTTGGTTCCCTATTTCCTCCTTGTTTTGTAGGCATGTCAGCTTCTCTTGCAGCAACAGCAGCAGCAGCAGCAGTTGTTACAGAACCAGAGAAAGATTTCCCAAGCTGTGCGCCAACAGCAAGAGCAGCAGGTACGTAGGAGGGGAAGGGTACCTTCAGTGCTGGTAGCAAAAAGGAATCACGTGTGGTCTTTTCCTAGGAAGTTCAGGGTGTTGGCTCATCATGTGTCTGTTTTCTCCTGTCCTCCAGCTGGCTCGAATGGTGAGTGCACTCCAGCAGCAGCAGCAGCAGCAGCAGCAGCAGAGGCAGCCCAGCATGAAGCATTCGCCATCTCATCCTGTTGGGCCCAAGCCACATCTGGACAACATGGTACCCAACGCGCTGAATGTGGGGCTCCCAGACCTTCAAACCAAAGGGCCAATACCTGGATATGGTTCTGGTAAGTTGTTAGTAATAAAAACTACCTTTTAAAAAATCTGCCTATCTCGTGTCACTGTGTGCCATGTAAAAAGAATAAAGAAGAAACAAGAATTTCTTTTTTTTTTTTTTTTTTTTTTTTTTTTGAGACAGAGTCTCACTCTCTTGCCTGGGGCGAGTGCCGTGGCGTCAGCCTAGCTCACAGCAACCTCAAACTTCTGGGCTCAAGCTGGGACTACAGGCATGCGCCACCATGCCCGGCTGATTTTTTCTATATATATTTTTAGCTGTCCAATTAATTTCTTTCTGTTTTTGGTAGAGACGGGGTCTTGCTGTTGCTCAGGCTGGTCTCGAACTCCTGAGCTCAGAACGATCTGCCCGCCTCGGCCTCCCAGAGCGCTGGGATTACGGGTGTGAGCCACCGCGCCCAGCCAGAATTTCTTAATTAAAGAAAAATAATAGATAACAAAAAAAAAAATCTGCCTATCTAAGGCCGTGGTAGGGGTTGAACCTTCACTACCTTCTGTTTTTACAACAGCCATATGACGTAGATAAGTATTCTTATCCTTGGTTTACAGCGGAGCTATCTGAGGCTTCTCAAGTTTCAATGGTTTTCCAAAGTTCACCACACAATTACTAAATAGCATGGATAGGCCTCCAACTTTCTGGCTCCATAGCAGTCTTATGCTACAACATGTTTATGAATGACAAACTGCTCTCCTACCACCAGGAGTGTCTAAGAGCCAGTTTAAGTGTTAGTATGTGCTGTGAGTGCTACACATGGCTGAGGTTATGATCTATTAAGCTATGTACTAGTTGAAGTGTTTTGCTCCACTGATAAAATTGCCTTCTCTTGATAAAATGAGGAACTCAGATTATAAGGCAGATTGATAAAAATTCATCTGATATTAATATTTCATTTGACTTAAATAGAATTAGCTTAAGTAAGGTTATCCCTTTGACATTCATCAAGAATTTTTTGGCAGGCAAATCGTAGCTCTTTCAGAACTGAGCAACATGCTGTAAGCAGAATCCAATCAGTGGGGCAGCAGTGATTTCAAAAATAAAACTTACAAATTAAAGACACCATACACCACAGTGGTTTCATCTCAAACTAACAACATTTAGAATTTATTTTGGTAAAGAATATGCGGTTCTATGCAAACTTGAAAAACTACAGTCGGGAGACCTGAAGTCCATGCTCCTAGGTGACAAAGTGACCCTGGACAAATGGCCCTGGTATTTGTGCTCTAACCCCGTGATCTTCCTACTGGGGTGGCCATGTGTGGGGTGAGCAAAGACTTCAGGCATCCCTGATCCTGGATAGTTTAAGGGAATTAATTTCCAGATCCTTAATTTCCACCAACTGTTCTCTTTCTTAAAAATGATCTAGTTGAGAACTGTCTTAAATTCAAAATAACCTTTCTTCCACTTGACATGAAAGAAGGGCAGGCTCTCTGCCCATCCCACATCTCCCTACCGTGTGTTCAGCTGGGCTACAGAATACCACAGTACCAAGCACGAGGGAGCCTCCCTTGATAGCTAGCGAAGGTGTTCTCACTGCGGGTCACCTTCTTAATCCCATTTGCCGCTAAGGCTGAAGCTTGATGGAAGATCTGGGTATTTTGATATGTGTTGGGTTGTTCTGAATGGAGACACCGTGCGATAATAAAGCAGAGCAACTTTCCTCTTCGTGCCCTTTTGTCAAGTGCATAGCTCTTGAGGTAGCGCCCAGTCAGTGCAAAGGAAAGAGAGCGACTGAAAGCCACAAGCAGCCTTTTCACATGTTTAAACGTACATAGTGCTTTTCAGCTCTTCTCTGCACGCATCCTTAGGGCAATGTCATTAGGTGGAAAGAGAACCACCTTCCAGCAGCTTGAGCAGGATAGGTTAGTGACACTGATTCTTTTAAATACACATTTTCAGGATGCATCAGGTAAAGCCCATGGGAAAATGTTCACATCATTTCCTTTAGGCTAACTCAGTGGTAAAAACCTAAAACCATATGACATATTTATTTTAATGACAGTTCTTGTGACATCTTTAGTGTTTTCTGCCTCCTATTAAAAAATGAAAGTATATTTTGGCTATGAATCTGTCAGTTTTTAGCAACATATACCTTTCTCATTTATTAAATACACAGAAAATTTTTATCATGATGTCTTGTTAGATTAATGGTGTTATTTGTGATTATTTTGCTTATTTCCTACTTATTTCTAATGGCTGAAGGATGAGAGTACAGTATACACTTACATACACATTCACTGAAGAAATTTCATGTTTTTTATCGTACTCCTGTTTCATAGATAACTTATAAATTTAGCTATGCATTATATTATTTCAAAATAAGTAAGGAGAAAGAACATCGACTTAACTTGTTTTTACATTTGATATCTTATTAAAGAAGAGATAAATTAATTTCATTAGGTCTTTATCATTTTAATTGTGACCTATTTGTAATTTGCTTTAAAAGATGCATTTTGCCATTTATTTTACAGTTATAATTTCACTTAATTTGTGTTATCACATTTATTTGAATTGAAAAATGCATTTTGGGACTAAAAGCAAGTTTGATTTGGCTGCCTGTTTTGAATAAACTAAATCTACAACTATAAGATTTTGCTGAAAGTATATTTAAAGTATATAGAGAGGTTAAAATTATTTTCTAAAAAAATTAAATGTCAAAATGTAACAAACAGTACTTTAATTTTCCTAATGTTGAATATATCAAACTACAAAAGATACCTGTAGGTGAAAGAATAGCAGGAATAATTAAAAGTTTCTTAATATGTTTTGATAACACCTCCTTTGTTATATTTTCACAAAATTAAAAAGTTGAATGACTAATGACTACTGAACTAATTCTCACTGATTCTTTTGTGAAATAGATGGTTTCTAATTCTTTGCTTTTAGCAAAACTGAAAATATACCTAATTGTCAGGATAATGACCTATCTCAAAATTATGTTTTAGTATCTGTGTTACTGGGCTGGGGGAAGGATATACTTAAAAAGAAATTCAGAGAATTAAGTGATGTTATAACAAGACTCCTTCTATTCCCATCTGCTTATTTATATGAATAAGATGTCCTAGTGCATTATGTCTACAAAAATTTTAAAAATACTGGAGTGAGCTCTGTCCCCTTCTAGTAGTGAGTCTTAGTTATCTATGAATAGCTGAACTGAGAAACAAAGTCACTCATCTTATTAGAAAATGCATTCCAATCAAATTTTACTTATTTTGTTTAAAATGTATCAAAATTTGTAATATTTACAAATTTTATTTTCACTGCGGTACACAGTGAATATTGGAGACTATAAAAGTGACGAGCAATTTATATCTATTGGGATTACGATTGTGTCAATATCAAATATACATGTGGATGTGGATTAGAATAGTTGTGTTAGGATAGGCAATTATGAATGGTGTGTTTCTTTTATAACTTTTTTATTATAATTATGAAAACAGTAGGGCCGGGCGCGGTGGCTCACACCTGTAATCCTAGCACTCTGGGAGGCCGAGGCGGGCGGATCATTCTGAGCTCAGGAGTTCGAGACCAGCGTAAGCAAGAGCAAGACCCCATCTCTACTAAAAATAGAAAGAAAATTAATTGGACAGCTAAAAATATATAGAGAAAAAAATTAGCCGGGCATGGTGGCGCATGCCTGTAGTCCCAGCCAGTCGGGAGGCGGAGACAGTAGGATTGCTCAAGCCCAGGAGTTTGAGGTTGCTGTGAGCTGCCACGGCACTCGCCCCAGGCAAGAGAGTGAGACTCTGTCTCATTCATTCATTCATTCATTCATTCATAAATAAATAAATAACTGTAAATCATTTTTTAATCAACAGCAAAAGGAGTAGCAGAATATAGAGAACTATAGACAAGGGAGTGAAGACAGCAATTTAAGGACAAGTTAATTCGAGAGGGTTTCCTCAAGGATGTAAGAACAGCCATATGGTAGTGATGGATCGGCAGTGCACTAGGGTGTGTGGAGGCAGAAGGTAATCCTGGCAAGGACACGTCAGGTGGCAGGCAAAGAGTTGTAAGATTGATAAGGCAAGTGAAAGGGATGTCCTGGTGAAATGAGTCCCAGGGAAGGCAAAGGCCATGTCTTATCTCTACTTGTACCTCAACTCCTAACACAGCCCGGCACAAGTTAGGCTGGCCATAAATATTCATTGAGCCAAACTAAATGGCTTGTCTGATTGGAGTTAATGTTTTGTGTTTGTAAGATGGAAATTACAGGGAAGCCACTTGGTGGACTGAGGAAATTTGGTTTTGATGTAGTGGCAAGTCCAGGAAAGTAAGTATTTTCCTGGGCTTAGAAGTGTGACAGCTCATAAATAGCCCAGAGGTCACTAGTGAAGCACAGGTCTGCTCTTTGTTAATGTAGGTCCTGGAGCACAGTGCTTCTGGATTCCTTCCCTCAAGATTCATCAAGCACATTACATGTCCCGGCATCATGCCGGTTACTATGTGACATCATAGAAAATTATGTGCATCTTGCACTGATTTTTCTTCTCATAGTTTTGGATTTGTAGATTTAACCTTTCAAGGAAATTTCATCTTCTTTTCTCCCTCTGACACCCTTCAATTTTGTTTTTCCTTACCAACCTTCTGCTGTAGTTATGGTGCTGCCATATTGTGGTGGCACTTGGTCCCCAAGTTAATAGTGAGAAGGATGCGCACTTTATCTAAGGTTCTGGTGGAGCTGCTTGAATCCTTCCCTATTCTAAGATTTATACCTCATAATTTTCTACATTTCATGTGTCACTGAAAAACCTCTAAGCTGCTGAAATTATATAACTTTAATTCACTATGAGTTTTACAAAAGTTTTAGAGTAACTTCAAATAAAATTAATGTGTAAGGAATGATTCCTTCTTACTAACCCTTGCATTCTTTTTAATCTTTGCCAGAATCCTAGCTTATTTTCAAAAACTCTTTCTTGATGATTGGAACTCAGCTTTCAGATTGCCTGGAATTCACACCTTGGTTTTCTCTCTCAAAGGCGGAAGTGTAATTTGCCCAAAGAGCAACCTGCTTAGGCCATTAAGGTTTATGTCACAGAAAACCTTTGTTCCTTGCAACCTCCCTGCCCTCCAGTCTCATTTCATTTCTGCTGTGTAGGAAGAAAGAAAAAAAATGCCTTGAATGCTTCTTTTTTTTTAAAATATAATAATTTATAATTTGAAATATTTTCGTCTCCTCCCAAGGATTTCTGGTCCCCTCCCTCACCCTCCAAGCAGTCATTTGGATTATTAAGTTCAGTTTCAAACAGTGTGAAAGAACACTTCTTTGTATAAATAGTAACATTTTAAACATAGATCGAGAAGGTACTAGATTTTAACTTGATTTGTTCCATGTTTATAAAACTATCCTGGACAAGTAGGGTAAACACAGGGAAGAAAAACATGACCTGGGCCTTCAGTGGGATTTGGATAAATGGAACTTGAGGACCAACAAGGCCCCACCAGATGGCAGGAGAGCAAAACGGTATGGTGTGGAGTCCGGCCTGGCTGGAGCTGCACATCTCCTTGCGTAGGAGGAGGTTGGCTTTCGGCTCCTACAGGCCACCTTCGCTTGGATGTGGGAGGAACCTTGCTCATCTCCTGCACTTCGGCCACTGCTCTCCACTTACTATGGCTCATTCTCATTTTTCTGTGGTTGTTGTTCTTCCCTTCCCCTGTTTCATTTGTTTGCTTTAGTCTTTTATTTTACTTTTTTGAGAGTCAGTTTAAAGAAGCGTTGTATGCATTCTGACCCAAATGGGTGGTGGACCTTATGAGACTCCATCACCAAGCCTCTCCTGTGTGGCTTCCAGCTCTCCAGCTCTGTGCAGTGGGAAACCCTTACCCACCAAGACTCCTGCTGCAAGTCTGAACCCTGAGGCTTACCTGGGGGCCTATGGCAAAGTGAACTCATAACTTCTCACTGTCTACTCAAGCTTTGGGGTCTTCCTTGTTTCATAAAGACTGCTTTCAAATGGTCTCTCAGATTCTACCCTGACTTTTCATGGACCCCATTCTCACACTGCTGGTTCTCTTTTTAAAATTCATACCTAATTATATCTCTCTTGCTTGCTTAAAAATTTTTTTATCTCCTGTCTTAGAGAAAAAAAGGTCCCAACCAACTCCTCGCCTTTTTATATAAAGACCCTACATGACATGACTCTTCAGTTCTCCCCATCCCCTGCCACTCTTCATCTCATAGTTAGCTAGACATCGGCAATCACGTTGAACTTCTCGCCATTCCCCAAACATCCTTGATTGTCATGAATCAGAGCTTTGTACTTGGTTTCCTTGACTTACCTGAATACCTACCCTAGGCCTTAGATCACATGTCCCTTCTGCAAAGCCTTTCCTCCCCCAGATACCCTTGTCACATTCCTGTCGCTGCTATTGTACCATTTTGGTTGGGTGCGTAGGCTTCTTCATCTCAGTTGGAGAAGGCTGGCCCCAGCATACTGCCTGGCACAAACGTCAGCTACAGGAAAAAGGGAACGTGTGCGTGCGCCGAGATGGCGGCCATATACATCTCTGCACCTTAAGAGTCATCACCTTTTTAGCAAGCAAGAGCAAAGATCAGATTTTTTAATCAAAGTATCTGTTTCTGAGTGGAGAAACTTTGTGAATTCGCCATTAAATGACAAGTGAAGACATTCGTGGGTTCTGCATCAGAACTCTTGGTTGCTGATGCTAGAAATTCATGAAAAGACATAAAATGTGGTTTTCTCCATTTTAGGCTTCAGCTCTGGCGGCATGGACTATAGCATGGTTGGTGGGAAGGAGGCTGGAACCGAGTCTCGCTTTAAACAGTGGACCTCCATGATGGAGGGACTGCCCTCCGTAGCCACACAGGAAGCCAATATGCACAAAAACGGTAAGAGCAAGCTGTTCCGACCCTCCACAGGTCTTGAGGAAGCATCCTATAAGATGATTTTGAAGCTTAGATCTTTCCCTTTTTCTTAATGAGTCCCTTGATCTTTTTTTCCCTCCAAATCTTATGATCACCTGTGAGAGGAAGGTTGGAGTTACATGTATTTAAAATTACAGGAAATTTAAAGTGCTAGTTCTAATTAAGGGGAGCAAATTTCCCAGCTGCCATGGGATTGAAGGTAGTGAACCTGGGCACCTATGGAGGTAAAACCCTTATAAATTGGCTGACCAAACAGAATCAGCTTGTCGAGTTGGGGTTTTTTGTTCTGTTTTGTTTTGGTTTTTTTGAGGGGCAAGGGATCACAACAAATATACATCTTGTTGATTATTTGAACCACACGTTCACCAGCTTTTTCAAAAATTCCTGCTTTTAGTCTCCAAAAGATGACCGATACATGAGATTTGAATTTTTCCAAAGCTTTCTTGTTCTTCATGAATTACAGTGTCTGCAAGACAGCATTTGAGGGCATTGCAGGCTTTCGTTGTGAATGTGGGTCAGCCCTTCCTCTCCATAATTCTCTGTAAGAGCTTCTCCATTTCCCTGTAAAACAGATAAAAGGTCTCAGAACCTTCCTTCGGCCTTCGTTGCAATGTTTGTTTCATTTGACGGGAACTCACCTGGACTCAGCTGTATCCATGAGAACCAAGTATAGATAGGTATCTGTCTGTTCTGCTGCAGCTCCCTGGCAGGCCTCAGCCGCGTCATTCGGTCTGAGGCCTTTCAGGTTTCCTTTATGAACCACTCTTTAAAAGCCCATCCAGGAGGCTGGCGAGGTAGCCACAGGAGGCTCCCTGCCTGATATCCCTAAGCACTATCATTTGACTTCATGGCACAAAGTCAAGAATGATTTATTGAAATTACAAAATCTGTTTATGGACTGAATAATCCAAGCCCAGTAGCATCTATAGCTTTGGGCCCTTCTACGGCCTCCTTAAGCTGATGATTCATGTTCCCAGAGACATGATAGGTGCATGATAATAAATGCAAAATGGCATGTGAGAGGGTATCTTGAAGGTAAAATATCCACTTGCCTTTTGGAGTTTATAGATCATGTTTTCCTCATTTCCTTAGCAATCCCCAAGGTAATTGAGCTTTTCGTTTTCCACTACTTCACTGTAATGTGTCCCTGAGCCAACTTTCTGTCAGTGGCTCCAGAAAAGCAAATGTTCTCTTAGCCGAGCATGGAGATAGTTTTGATAATACTCCTGTTAGGCTACATCACCCTGGAAATAATTTTATCTGTTCACAGGCAGCCTCCTAAGAATAGATCGAGTGACACAATACAGCATGTAAAATTCATTTGAAAAAATAAGTATAATGGCACCTCACAGACATCTAAACTTTTATTTAAAGCACATTTTTTGTTAGTTTAAGGGAATTCTAAGCTTTTGATTTTTTTCCTGCCCCATAGCATAAAAATGCACAAAGGGGGCACCAGCAAAACCACTGAAATGCTCTCAGGAAAGCGGCTACAAAGGATTTGCTGTTCTTCATGTGTGAGGCCGTGGGTCTCAGAGTGGCAGAGTCACTGCTGGTCTTGTGCTGGCAGAGACCCTAGGCGGGAATTCCATCTCACTGCCTTGGAATTTAAAGCAATTGCAGATGCTTTTCTCTCCAGTGGACTCACTCTGTTTACACTGCTGCTTCCAGCTAATCTAAGCCTGATCAGCCCTTAAGAACTTGGGTGGGTAGCATCAGTAGAAATTTAGTTAAAATCTTCATTTGTGCTGCAAATTGTTTAATGTTTTTCCCATTTCTCACTCTTAAGTCATTAGCATAGAAACTATGGGGATGATGGTAGGATTCATAGTTTGTGAACGTTTCATTAATTTCATAAGACTGTGAAATTTTACAACTGGAAGGACTATTTAAGAACAAGAGCAGTCCTGTGTGCCTCAGTGAGACACTGAGAGGCTCAGCGAGGTGAAATGAATTGTTCGTGGTCACATTGCTTATTAATTATTTAGGAATCCCAAGTGCAGCCTCATTCCAGTACTCTTACTCCATAAGCTTCAGAATACTGTATTTGTTTGAGTTCTTCTGAATCAAAAAGATAACTCTGGCTGGGCGCGGTGGCTCACACTTGTAATCCTAGCACTCTGGGAGGCCGAGGCGGGTGGATTGTTCTCAGCTCAGGAGTTCGAGACCAGCCTGAGCAAGAGTGAGACCCCGTCTCTACCAAAAATAGAAAGAAATTAATTGGACAGCTAAAAAATGTATATACAAAAAAAAATTAGCCGGGCATGGTGGCACATGCCTGTAGTCCCAGCTACTTGGGAGGCCAAGACAATAGGATTGCTCGAGCCTAGGAGTTTGAGGTTGCTGTGAGCTAGGCTGACGCCACGGCACTCGCCCCAGGTGACAGAGTGAGACTCTGTCTCAAAAAAAAAAAAAAAAAAAGATCTGTTCATAGGAGTTACTCTGGATGAATTAATTTCCTTTCTCTCTTCTCAGGCGCTATAGTGGCCCCTGGTAAGACCCGGGGAGGGTCACCATACAACCAGTTTGATATCATCCCGGGGGACACACTGGGTGGCCATACGGGTCCTGCTGGTGATAGCTGGTTACCTGCCAAATCTCCACCGACAAACAAAATCGGAAGTAAATCCAGCAATGCCAGTTGGCCTCCAGGTATAGTCCAGGAAATTATTTTTCTATAATAGCATCTGTTTTTTAATTGTTGATTTCAGGTTCTGAACATACTGCTTTTGTGACCTACTTCACTAAGGCACTTGTTTTCATTTTTCATTCAGTAATTATTGTCTGATAAAAGCAAGGCATATGTTGTGGGAAGATATGTACTGTGGGAAAGACAGAAAATTTTCATTAGATGGGGAATCCGGGGATAAAGAAAAGTGACGTTGTGGCTGGGACTTGGCACTCATCCCATGCTTGGAATTCCTCGTAACATAGGTGCTTTGGAGGTGTCTTTTGAATTGGTTTATTTTTAATTCTTAGACAGGTATTTATTATCAGTTCTGTTCCAGGTATGCAGTAGTAAGTGCAATGAGATTATTTGTTAGTTTTTTTCTTTCTCTCTCTCTTTTAGACGTAGCCTATTTTCATTGTAGAAAAATTAGAAAATTTAGTAAAGCAAAAATCAAAGTCAGTAAACTCCATAAATGTCTTTCTAGACCTCTTTCTATAAATGTATATTTATGACATGAATATATATAATTTCATTTTATTAAAGTAGGATCATATAATGCATATGTTCATATATAATACATGTTGCTCTTTCTCATCATGATTAGGAAAATAAAAGTTTATTGATTCTATCTCATAGCTTTAAAAATGATTAAAATTGACAAGTAAAAAAATTGTAAGCTCTCATGTATATTATAGGGTTTCTGATGCTATGCTAAATTATTCCTGCTGGTTTTCCCCGGATGTTCCATGTAGCAATGGTCATTTATATTACGTTTTATGTGTTTGGGCCAATGTCCAGTAAGGAAAATGGGAGAAGTCGCTGATCTCCAGCCTAGACTTCCTCCCAGTTCTTGGCCTAGATACCTGGACAGTTCTTGTGAGCACCAGAGCCCTCACTCCTGCTTTCTCTGCCTTCAGGCTAAATTCCCCTGGGAGCAGGTAGGGGCCAGGCCTCGGTGACGTCAAGTTCACTCCCTCAGACAGACCAGCATGTGTGATAACACAGAGGTGCTCTTGGCAAGAATATAAGTTCAGGCTGATTTATTTTTTTTTTAACTTCATGGTGAAAATCTAAGATAATAGATGCAGTATTTAGACTTTTCACAGACCCATTTCTTGTATCAAAAATTATTTTATCATTTTTTAAACAACCTGCTACCTCTAATATTTGTTCTCCTTGTCTCAGAATTCCAACCAGGAGTGCCATGGAAAGGTATCCAAAATATTGACCCTGAATCTGACCCCTATGTCACCCCAGGAAGTGTGCTGGGGGGCACAGCCACATCTCCCATTGTCGATACTGACCACCAGCTGCTGCGGGAGAACACCACAGGTAAGCGGTGACACTCCCCGTGTGTGTTCAGTGCCCAGCGTTTTCATAGTTGTCCACTGTGGCTCCATTTGCACTTGCTGGTACCTAATAATTTAACCCCAAAATATGAGAATACTGCTTTTCATGTTTGTTTTTTTAGACATGTTTTGTTCTCCCTTCTATTGAAGTTTAAATAAAATACTCTCAAGGTTTCATTGGTTATACTGCCATTTATCTTCAGTATTTCTTCTTGTTCATTTATCATCCCAAGGGTCTAATTCTTCCCTCAACACCTCGCTGCCTTCACCTGGTGCCTGGCCCTACAGTGCCTCTGACAACTCCTTTACCAACGTTCATAGCACTTCAGGTACGAGTGTGACCTGTTTGTTTCCCTTAGGTTAGCGCTTTTCCATCAGGTTCTCTGTTATGAAGAAAACTGGCATTTACTTCTTAAGGAATACTTTTACAGAAGTTGAAGAGCACAGGTCAGCGTAGGTGGAAGCACACCTTTTGTATTTGCCAGGTCTTCAAGGAGCTTCTAGTCTCACAGGGAGGATGAAGCAGATACAGCTTTGGGATGAGGCTCATGAGTGACATAATCACTGGGAGCTGGGAGTGTTCAGAGGGCCGAGGTCATATCCCAGTGACACAAATGCTGCTCTTTTAACCATCCTAGGAAGAAATCAAAGGCCTTGGGAAGAACCAGCATAAGTCCAAGTTATTATTCCTAAGGCAGCCGGTTACAGCTTGCTTTTCTCTAAAAATCCTTGCACACAGACAAAGACTAAGGGCAGATGGCCATAGGAAAAAAGAGGTCCTCAGTTAATTTTCCCAACATTTATTGAGTTCCTCGTGTTTTTTTTTTTTTTTGAGACAGAGTTTCACTGTGTTGCCCAGGCTAGAGTGCCGTGGCGTCAGCCTAGCTCTCAGCAACCTCAAACTCCTGGGTTCAAGCGATCCTCCTGCCTCAGCCTCCCAAGTAGCTGGGACTACAGGCACGCGCCACCATGCCCGGCTAATTTTTTCTATATATTTTTAGTTGTCCGATTAATTTCTTTCTATTTTTTTAGTAGAGACGGGGTCTCGCTCTTGCTCAGGCTGGTTTCAAACTCCTGAGCTCAAACAATCCACCCGCCTCGGCCTCCCAGAGTGCTAGGATTACAGGCATGAGCCACGGCGCCCGGCCCCTCGTGTTTTTTTGAAAGACAATAGGGAATGGAAAAGTTAATGGGCATAATAAAGGCTTGAGGTCACTCGCTTAGCACAGTGTGTTATAGATTGGTAGACAAATGATTTGTAATTGGCACCTTGATTTTACAAAAGTTGGACCTTCAGCCATTAAAGTCATTAAGACTTCTGTGCTTTGTCCAGGCAAGAGCAGATAAAGCTAAGATGCCACAGGCTAATGGTCTGCAAATAGTCGTCTTTTTCTTGCCACCTCCGTGTCGTATCAGTAGAACAACAGTAACGTACCATTTATGGAATGATCCTGCAGGCCAGGCATCATGCTAAACCTTCGGCATGAATCTTACTTTACCTTCACCAAAGGCGGTGAGTCCGCCCTTTGTCGCCCTCGTTTTTTAGACAAAGAAACTGAGACATAGAGCTGATGGGATTTGCCTCAGGTCTGAGCAGCTGCATAAAGAAGGCATCTCAGTGTTCCATGTTTCTAAGCATCACCCTCCATGACACTTTTATAGGACTTTTACATGTAAAAACTTACTTCCACTCAACTTTTACTCCTGTAAATGCCCATACCTCAGGTAGAACTATGTATCTTTTCTCTAAAATTGGACATTCACCTGAGAGATGAACCAAGAATCACCTCAGACTTGTGTAAAACTGAACCTAGATTCCCCATCCCTCAAGCTGTCTTTCCTTCTTAACTCACCTCTTGATTTTTCTTCATGATGTCCCAGGTATCACCCAGTCAGAGATTCCCAGTATTTTCTCTCTCTCTCCTCTCCCCCTCCCTCCCTCCATGGATCCAGACAGTGATGCTGTCTCCCGAGTGGTTTATTCTGCAGTCGTGTTGCTCATATCCACTCCTTCTGTTCTGTTCCATTTGCTGTCACACTAGTTTAAACACTCCATGCTGATTGTACTGCAGAGACCCCTGCTGGCATCTTAATCGGCCCCCAGCCTCCCTTTGTGGCCTCCGCCACCTCTCTGCCCCTGTGAAATGTTCAACCAAAATTGAAGGACATACTTGGTACAGGAGGAGTTTGTGTTGAACCTTGGGTTACATTCTCCTGTTTCGTATGAGCCCATCCATTTGTGTAAATCCTTCAGGACCTGCCTTTGCAAAGCTTTTGCTGACAGCTCAGCATTCTTCTTCTCCCTTGTATACTGAACATATATGATGCTGCCGTGGTCACCAGTTCTGTTGTTCATCTGTTCTGTTTTCCCATCTGAACTAGGGGTTCTTAGGGAATAACTGTTTATATAACCCACAGCGCTGATTTAGTGCCTTATACATAATAAGCCCTTAGTGAATATTTGTTGATTGTTTTGTAAAAATCTGTTTGAATGTTGTTATCTGATAGGCTGAATCTGGGCACAAGAAAAGTGTCATTTTCTAATGTACTTTTCATTGAGTCAATGAGTATTTATAGAATACTTTAGTTCTGCTAGACTTCACATTCTAACTATGTATGTATATAAGCCCGACGTCTTTAAGAGTACTTTCTCCTTAAATTTGTCTTCCCTTTCAAGTTGTTTTTAGCTGAGAAAGTAGTAGAGAATTAGTTATCTTATTAAATATTTAGTTCATATAATGTTGTCATTTCAGAGCAATAGTCATTTAAAATTTATATTCAATAAGGTCAAAGAACAACGCTATTTTTATGTCACTGTTCTTAAAATGTGTACTTTTTAGAATATAAGTATGTATGTATTTATGTGTATATAGACAAAATTCATGTGTATTTGTCAACAAAAGTGACCCATCTAACCTTATTCCTTCCTTAATTTTCTTTTCTTACAGCAAAGTTCCCTGATTACAAATCAACATGGTCCCCAGATCCCATAGGACACAACCCCACTCATCTCTCCAACAAGATGTGGAAAAACCATATTTCCTCCAGGAACACTACACCGCTGCCCCGCCCACCTCCCGGTCTGACTAACCCCAAACCGTCATCTCCCTGGAGCAGCACAGCACCCCGATCAGTCAGGGGGTGGGGGACACAGGACTCACGGCTTGCCTCAGGTGAGGAGGATCTGCCTAAGGAGTGTCATCGTCCGTCCACTGTGTCAACACAAATGGTAAAGACAGGAAGAGATCTTTACAAAAGAGGAAAGCATGGGTGTCTGATAGAGGAAAAAGGATCTCTTGAGTGAAAGTCGTAGCCAGTATAAGATAGAGGGACCCAAGAACTCCCCAGGGACAGATGGAGTAAAAATGGCAAATAGCAGAGTGAGACACTGGAAGGAAAATATTTTCTTTCAAATAAGGCAGAAGAGTGCACAGGAGGTGAGGACCGGTAGAAGAGAAAAAGAGGGTCAAGAGACTGGTGAAAAAGAGAGACTATTTGTAAAAGGGGAGTAGAAACGTGGGCTGCAGGAAAATGTTTCTCCCTCATGACTTTCTTGAATTTTTTGTTACTCTTCCTGATCCTTTTTCTGGTTGCTTACAGCCTCTACCTGGAGTGATGGTGGTTCGGTTCGTCCTAGTTACTGGCTAGTTCTTCACAATCTCACTCCTCAGGTAATCATGCTTTCTCGTGGTTTTCTAGACAGGACTTCATCGTATTAAGAGAGGGAGAAACTCAAGAGATGCGGGAGGTTGGCAGATACAAATGTTTATTCATTTCCTGGTCTCTGCAAAGAGGTCCTACCTCTTTGATGAGTCTCCTCTCCCCACCCAAGGTTCATAGCCCACTTCTGAAAGGAGGCGGTGCTGACCACTGAGCTTCACACCTGCCGTCAAGGTGATGTTAACACGTGTAGTTTATAAAACTGGAAGTGGGGCAGAATTATTTGGTGATTCCTGCGTAGCAGAGATAATTTTCTGTATAGATACACCTGTGAAAATCTGGAACATCTAATGGGAGAGGGATGTTTTAACCACACACAAAAAAGTTACCTGTTTCTGTGTTAGTTGTCCAACAAGACCTGAGGTGCCATATTAACCATTTTCATGCATTATAAATAATTAACTGTCCATCTCTGCAGTAGAAGGAATCAGTCAATTTCATAGCTTATAAATGCCACACGGATGCTTTTAATGTTCCATCTGTTGTCCTCGTCGTATATAGATGGTATTACTAATTTGCTCTCATCAGAACATGCCCTCTGGGTGGTTTTTCCAGTGGTGGGGTTTCTTTTGCACCGAGCCACCCTCCCTTTGTCCTTGGTTGCTCGATAACTGACATATTTGCGCAGCATCATGTTGGGCACTTGACTGAGGTTAAATGAACCCATCAAAACTGAGCCCGTTATCTTTATCTTGACCTGGCTTAACAATACGACCTTTACATCACCTTCTTAAAAGGAGTCGATTATGCCTCCTTCTTTTCGACACAAAAGATGCATTGTCTAGTATTTAATTCATACATGGATTCATGCACACTTTATTAAGCCAACATGTTCCAGAGCATTCCCATGAAATATTAGTAGATCTCTGGCCTGATGTGTTTGAAATGCATAGTCGGTTAAATAAAACTAAGCAGGTTTCCTCACTATGAGACTTCTTAGACCCTTTAATATGCTAATGTATATTATGATTCTCTGTGGAGAAATACATCTTCTCCTAAATTTATTTGCCCAGCGAACCCATCTGTGAGGTGTAAATTACAGGACTCACATTTCAAGGTACACATTGAAAAAGGCAGTTAAGACGAGGAAAGGTCTGGGTCAGCTCTTACACTCCATATCTAATCACCTCAGCTCAAAGTTCCAGGTTATTTATTTAACTAACAGCTGACTGAAGCATGAAATGACCATCCTCAAAAGTATGCATGCCTCATTTTTTCTAAGAATTGCCAAACAGTGTGGTGGTTACAGTATGGTTAGGGCAAGAGGGCAGTAAGGGCTACACTGTTTGGAAGGAAGCCCGGGCAAGCTAACCAGCTATTCGCTTGTTCTGTCTGATGAAAAATAGTAAGTATACATCTATATATATAAAATGAATATGAGGGTCGCTATGTTTGTATTAAAAAGAATTGATTAATTTAAAAAATCAAAACTACCCGATAGCAGTCTAATCTCAGTCACAGCTTGAAAGTTTCTAAGAGGAAATCTTGATAGAGTAGTCCTCCCCTTATCCAAGGTTTCAGTTACCCACAATCAACCACAGTCTGAAAATATTAAGATACGTTGAGAGAGACCACACTCACATCACTTTTATTGTAGTGTATTGTTATAATTGCTCTATTTTGATCTCTTACTGTGCCTAATTTATAAAGTAAACTTTATCATAGGGGTGTATAGGGTTGGTACTGTCCACGGTTTCAGGCATCCACTGTGGGTCTTGGAATGTGTTCTCTGAGGATAAGAGGGAACTGTTGTACCTGGATAAGTTTATTTTTTATCACCTAAAACTTATGTAGAGGACATCTATCCTGAAAGTCTCTTGTGGCACGGTCTCTCTGCTGACATAGTTATGTAGTCAGTTGTCACTTATAAACAATGATAAGAGCTGTTTCTATATTTTCTGTAGCTATAACGTATCATTTCTCCATATAGCTATGGAGAAACTGCCAGTTCTCATCCTACAGGGTTTCTACCACTGCTGCCAGTAGCACAGCATCTAAGTCAGTTCTTTAGTGATGTATTTATCTTCCAAAGAACTGAAATGTTGGATTGGGCAGCTTAAATAAACCTATTTAAGATCTTGACACAAAATAAATTAATCAGAGTGAATGGATTTGTTTATCCAACTCATAGGTTAAGGAAAGCACTGAATATGTTAAGTGGTGAGGATCTAACCAAGGAGGGCAGGTGCAGCCTTTGGGAAGCAGGTGTAAATAGTCCCACCTCGAGATGGTCAAAGCCAGCGTGAGGCAGTGTTGGGACAGGCTGTGAACTAGAGCAGCTGTCAACATCTTAAATGATCCCATGTCTGGCAGTGCTCTTCTTATTTCTGTCCTTTTCTTAACCTCTTTGTGAGATTAATTTTGAGAGGTAGAAGAATAATACATTAGTAATGATGCTGAGAACTTTTTATGTTAACTTAAATTCTTATTTATATACCATCTCATTTCTGCCTTTTTTTAAGCTCTACAGATTAATACACACTCATTTACCTCTTGAAGAAAATAGACCACAAGTTGAATTACATGCTTTTGGTTCAAGCTGTATTAATGCAAACTTTTATTTGCAAAATGGGTACACTACATCTTGCCCAGTGCTTTGAATATCTTAAAATTTGCATCTCCCACCCCACCTCCCCCCGCCCCCGAGACAGCATCTTGCTCTGTCACTCCCTGGGTAGGGTGCAGTGGCATTATGGTAGCTCACTGCAACCTCAAACTCCTGAGCTCAAGCAATCCTCCTGCCTCAGCCAGCCTGAGAAGAGCAAGACCTCCTCTCTACTAAAGATAGGAAAATTAGCTGGGCATTGTGGAGAGCGCTTGTAGTCCCACCTCCAGTTTTTATCTCATGAATGTCATTGCTCCGTAGATTGATGGGTCAACCTTGAGAACGATCTGCATGCAGCATGGCCCACTGCTGACATTCCATCTGAATCTAACCCAGGGCACTGCCCTGATCCGATACAGCACCAAACAGGAGGCAGCCAAGGCCCAAACTGCACTGCACATGTGAGTATTCCATCCTACACCCACTTAGACAGCCTGGAGATGTACCTGTGAGTATTCCGGCACCTGCTTAATTAAAGATGCACAAGAACATGCACAAAAACGAATGGCACCATTGCGTATGCATTTGCAACTCTTAGGTACTGTGGTATCAAGTCTTTCCTACCTAAGCTTAGATTGTCCCGTGTATATCATAGGCTGATAATCAAAATTCCAAATGTAAATAATTTGTGAAATAGTAAATTTTAAGGACTATAAAACAAAGCCAATATTTATGAAAATGTGAAATGTTATAAATGCTGTCATTTTTCGTAATAGAATCTAGCTGCTTCCTGCAGCCTCTTTGTAGATGAAGATGAAATATTGTGGTCTTGGTCAGTAGTAGAATCTTTGCTGAAAGTAGGTGGAACTGGATCAGACTTTAACCGTCCCTCTCCCTGCTACTGTCAAACTGGTGGACAGAAAAGAGTTGACTCCCTTTGGCTGCAGAAGTGGTGACAGAAAGCGACGCATACAGCAAGCACATGGTGGCGAGGCTCGGGCAGCGAGTGCAGTCCCTGAAACAGAGCAGCACTTCCAGTGTCTGAGCCTGGTCTCCTCGATGCTCTGGGTGTGATCTTTTACCTTACATGGGAGAAAAAAAGATGCGACATTTTCCTTTTCTTTTTTCTTTAAGACTTTTTTATTTTTAGAGCAGTTTTAGGTTCACAGGGAAATTGAGAGGGAGGTACCCGAGATTTCCCATGCCTCCTGCCAACACACGTGAATAGCCTCCCCCATTATTAGTATCCTCCGCCAGGGTGGTACATTTGTCACAATTGCTGAATATGCCATTATCACCCAAAATCTATAGTTTACATTAGAGTTCACTCTTGCTATTTTATATTCTGTGGGTTTGGACAAGTGTATAATGGCGTGTGTCCACCATTATAGCACCATACAGCGTCATGTCATTGGTCTAAAAATCCTGCATGTTTCACCTATTCATCTTCCCCTCCCTCCCTCTCCCTGCCTCCCTCCCTCTCCCTCTCTCTACTCGCCTCTCCCTCTCTCTCTGTCTTTCTCTCTCTCTCTCTTTCTTTCTCTCGCACTCTTTTCTTGATAGCTGAGCTGTTTGGAATATATAAATTTCATACACCAAGGGACATTAATACATAGTATTCTCTAGTAGTCTTTAGATATCTTGAGATTTAGTGATACCTTGTTGTTTTGAATCGGTACTTCTCAGCCACCTGGCAGTCTGGTTGAAATACAGGTTCTGATCCCATAGGCTTTGGGTAGGGCCGGTGACTCTGGACTAAAAAGTGCCCAGGGATATGGAAACTTCTAGTCACAGGATCACACTCTGAATGGCAAGGACTGAGAGTACTTGTTCCCTGTGTGTGCTTTCAGACTTTGCTCAGATCCATCGTTCTTTTCTCTCCTTTTTGCAGGTGTGTGTTGGGAAACACTACCATCCTGGCTGAGTTTGCCACCGATGATGAAGTTAGCCGCTTTCTGGCACAAGCTCAGCCCCCTACACCTGCAGCAACCCCGAGCGCGCCAGCTGCAGGGTGGCAATCGCTGGAGACCGGCCAGAACCAGTCAGATCCCGTCGGACCTGCTCTGAATCTTTTCGGTGGGTCCACTGGGCTCGGGCAGTGGAGCAGCAGTGCTGGTGGCAGCAGCGGGGCCGATCTTGCCGGCGCTTCGTTGTGGGGGCCCCCAAACTATTCTTCTAGCTTGTGGGGAGTCCCAGCGGTGGAAGACCCCCACAGGATGGGCAGCCCTGCTCCTTTACTACCTGGTGACCTTCTGGGAGGAGGGTCGGATTCAATCTGAACTTAGAACTTTCAACTCTGACCTCGTGACCTTTTTTGGAACAGCAGCAGCACTAACTTGACCTTTTCGTTTTTTTTTTCAACTTGCAATAAATACATTTTTAAAAGGAAAAAAGAAAACGGAGAGAGAAAAAAAGGTGGGTCATTGACAGACTGTCTGAGCACATAGTTGCCTCCCTTATAACTTCAGTTTTTTCGTTTGGAATATGAATCCAAAAAGAGAACATATCACTCTTGAAATACTTGAATCATGAACGCCAACCTAGAAAGACAATGTGAAGCAAGTACACATACCATTTAAATTTAAACACAAAAAAATTAAAAAAATTAGTTTCTAGTTTTTCACTTTTTTCATGTTATATGGAAGTTGTTGCTAAGAAACATATATACTGAAAAAATAGCTTTTTAACTTTGTTTGCACTGGGTGTGTTTCCGTCCTTAGGTCTACCATGTTTGGGAGGGAGGGAAATTCAAAAGAATTGTCGGGGGAGGGGGGAGGGAAGACTTGACGGAGCCTCACTTTAAAAACAAAAACACAAAAAACCTAAAAAAAAAAAAAAAAAAAGGAAAAATTTGTGATTGGCTGGTTGATAAATACCAGTGTGTTCTGGCACATGTAACCGCCCAGGCATGCTTGTTCTGGTGTGTGTGTGCACGTGTGTTCATGTGCATTTGCGTGCATCCTTCTCTGTCTCTGTGTCCTGCCCCTCCTCTTCCCCAACCCTGGTTTCTCAGAAAGCTGCATTGCTGACAGTCCGCAGGCTGGCTGGCCGGCCATCTGCTTTTTATTTTTATTTTTTAAACTATGAGAACACACGAGCACGGAGAGCCACTGCTACTAAAGCAACTCCATTGGGCTGCATTAAGATGAGCAGTATAATTAGCCGGGCATGGTCACACGCACCTGTGGTCCCAGCTGCTCGGGAGGCTGAGGCAGGAGGATCGCTTGAGCCCAGGAGTTTGAGGTTGCTGTGAGCTAGGCTGACGCCACGGAACTCTAGTCCAGGCAACAGAGCAAGACTCTGTCTCAAAAAAAAAAAAAAAGAACAGAGTACTTTTTAATGATGAAAGCAGGGAGCTCCTTTCAATTAGCCTGAGTGTGAGGTTTCTCTAGCGTTTCTTTGACCCAGCAGTAGAGTGGAGCACTGCCAAGTCCAAAAAAAAAAAAAAAAAACAAAAAAAAACAATAGAGCAGGAGGTACCTCTTAGAGCAACTGTGTGTTTATTTCTGTTTTTTTAAAGTGAATGGCCGTGAGGCATGTTTGAATATCTGTTAAGTTTCATGCAGGCCTTTTCATTAGTTTGAATGGGAACAAAAAATAGTTTTCATTATAATTACATGATGTCTCAAGAGCAGAAGAACTGTGTTCCCTCTTTCCTGTATGATCAGGTATGAGAAATTCATCAAAACATTAGTTAATGCTGAATTGAATATTTCTGTTGGTTCTCTTTTTCATTCTGTGAAAACAGAAAACAAAGTTTGGGCAGCCTCCTGAAAGCACACGCAGCTACTCCCTCTGCTCCTGTCCCGCTGAGCGTTACCTGTGCCAGGCCGCGGTGTGCGACAGCACCAGGCCATCACTGACAGAAACGTTTACTTAACGAATGTTCTTAAACCAGTGTGTACTTCAAGCGTTTCCTTTTGTTTCTCTGTGTTGTGTATTTCCTGTGTATGTGGTTTTGCTTAGGCAGATATAACTTAGCAAAGACTTTTAAGTATTGCACCTTTTTTTGGTTTTGACCTCTTTTTTTCCCCCCTTGTAATGTTGCTTTTTTATTTCGGTATTTAAAGACTTTTTTTTTATTAAGCATCAGTGTAGTAGTACTCTGGGCCGAACAAGGGGCAACGTTTGATCCACAGTTATCACCAACATGTATGTACTTACGTTGGAATCCAAATGTATCAAACTGCTTATTGTGAAGAGAGTTCTAGCAGACCTGAAGGGGGGTGCAAAGCAGATGGCGGGTGGGGGGAGGGGGATGTGTGCCGGTAACGTGCTAGCACTTGTGTGGACATCCCAGTCTGCATTATACTGTTTAACAAGAAGTGCCGACATTTCGTACCAGCAAATACCTGCCCATTCCAACCCTTGGTGGGAGTAGACCTCTGCTGTCCTCCGTAACTTGCTGCTATTGAGGACACGGGAGTTGTTCTTTCTTTAGCATCTTCAGTGAAGGATACAACAATGCCTAATGTGTTTGACGTTTAGCTTGTGTCTGTGTGTAGGAGGGTGAGGGGTGTGTATAGGAAAAGGCAAAAACATGCTATTTGCATTTAAGTGGTTTTGTGAGACAAAGAATGGGAAACTCTGTAGTCCTCTTAGCTTACCCTGTTGATTTATAAACCCAGCCTCAGAAGAGATTGACAGGCATGACTCAAGTGAACACTCAGGCATGTAAGTCTGTGTGAGCCCTTGGCGGGTATGTGGTCACACTCGAGTCTGCAGCGCTGGCTTGGCCCCTCAGATGCCTTGTTGACAGCTGCGCGTGCCCCCTTCCTGCTCTCCAGTTCTCATCACCACCGTGCCCCTTCCACTGCTGCCCCGTACACAGTGTCTCCTTCAGCCCCGTGACTGCTCTCTGTGTGTGTGGAGCAGAGCCCTGTCGTGTGTGGTGACTGCCAGGTGAAGAGCAGCTTGTGTTCAGACATCTGCAGAAGGCTAAATCTTAGTGTCCCTGGGCCAGGAGCGCGTCCCAAGGCTCCTGCGAGCCAGTGGTGACTCTGTCCACTGCCTCTCTTGGCTCACTGCTGTGTCCTGCCTCGCGTCCTCTCCTCCTGCCTGTTGGTTCCTTGACCTGCACTATGGGTTAGTTGAGTTCCTTACGATACTACGGTGAAAGCCGGGTGCTAGAGCCCCTCTTGTTTACAAGACATAATGAGGGATTTGAAATATGTAAAAATAAACATGAAAAGCTAAAATGTTCTTCCATCATAAGCTTAAAGGGAAAAAAACTAAAAACTTAAAAAAAAAAAAAAGACCAAAAAGTGCGTATATATATACATATAAATATATATTTTAGATGAAGACTAACTCTGGGAGCATTTAACAGTGTTTTTTTGTTTCTGTTTTTAACATTTATTTTCCTGCTTTAAAATTTGCAAGCATTCTCAGGAATTCTAGGGTAGGAAGCCAGTTTTTTGAAGATGGTTTATTTAACCGTATCTTATCCTAGATAGACGGCTGTTTCTTTCCTGTTAATAAACTTTTACAAGTTCCTAAAACTTCAAAAAGTTTAAACAATTTTTACTTAAAAAAATGTAAAAAGAAGTCTCCAAACGTTATTGTCATACTGGGGATCACACATTTTAAAACACATAGAAAGAAATATTTTTTAAAAATTATCAATTTAGCAGCAACAGGTAAATTCATTATCTTAAAAATATGGGAGAAGGATTAAGCTTTATAAGAGCTCTATCATGGATTCGTTTGAAATTGTGTATAGTTTAATGGGAGAGTGTTTGGTGCATATAAATGGGAATGCCATCACTTTGTTCCTTTCCATTTAAGACTGAACTGAAATCTCCCCTAGTGATTTTTATTTTTTTAAAGGAACCCTTCTCCCTGTCCCCCCCAACCCCAGCAACAAAAGAGAGGAAGAAAGAAACAACGGCTTAAAACAGAGTAACTCTAATCTGTAAAATAGTACGGTTGGATTGCTGAGAATCTATGTAAAGAGTTAGGAAATGTAGGTTAATAATTTTTGGAACAAATTTTAAATATAGGCATTACTAGAGGAAAATTATCTATGGACTGTTCTATTAATGAAGAATGTCTGTCTTACCTCCATTTGTTACGGGAGGAGGAGAAAATATAGAAGAATCTAATAAGGAACAAGTGATTTTACTTTTTTAGCTCCCAGCTACTGTTGTGCTCGTTTTAATTGCTGTTTTGAAGATCTGCTGCTTAACTGTCCCCATCCCTCAGCCGGAGATGTGGAGTGTTTCCTTTCAGTTTTTGGTGATGTTGAATTCTCCTTTTGTATTCCCTCCTGGGGCCAGGGGTCAGAATTCCCAAGCATGACCACAGCTTCTTTTAAACATTGAGCTTCCCAGTGGGAAAGAAACTCCAGCTCAACAGGTAAAGGGAGTGGGTGGGGCTGCTGCCTGCAATTTCTCTAAAACCGCTTTAGTGCCTTCGTACATACACCCAGACATCCTAAACAGGGCCGCGTGCGTGTGTGTACACGGCCCAGTCACTCCACAGATGTTAAGATGCTTGCCCATAAAAGAAATTGGAGTGGTTCTGGACAGGCCCCGAAGACAGTGGGGTAATTTAAAATAAATAAGCAGAAATCAAGGAAGTTAAATACGCTTTTGTGTCTCCGTATTGTGGAATGCCAAGTTCCTTCCTGGTGTGTGTGCCCTCCACTACTGCCCATTGACTTCCCCAGGTATGTGATAGTGACAACTGCAGTGATCTGGACAGCCTCTGTGTTGGGCCAGTAGAAAGAGGTTCCTGTTTTTCTGCTCGTGTCCTCTTTTGTCTTCTCCCCTTCTCCCTGCCCCTTTTCCCATTCTTTTTGTCAACTTGCTGGAAGCTTTGTTTTATTGGTTGGCAGTGACCTAAGAACAGGACAGGGTAAGGATGTCATGGAAGAGAGAAGCTCTTTTCTTTCCATGGTATTTGGCAAGAGCCATGTCTACTGAGAGGTTAGGTGGCTTCAATACACTCGCAAAGTTCAGTTGGGAGTGTCTTCTCTTCCACCACATTCTGGATATGTACAGAAGCTTGCTGGTCACCCCTCATTGCGTAGATTTGTTTTTAAAACATTTTGGTCATGTAAGTTTGAGCTTTCCACTTTTCACTAGTTTAATTTTTTTTTTTTTAAACACTTGATTACTGGTGGCTGGAGGTGTGTGCATCCCTTAAACATCACAAACTTGGTTTATGTGTACCACATGAGTGACCAAAAAAAGAGAAGCACTCGTAGGGAAGAGATGTCTCCCATCAGACAGGGAGGGACCTCTTACTGTCAATTAGATCCAATGCCATGACCTGGCTTGAGGTGTTTAAAAAAATTCGGATGTCTGAGACACTGTGAAGAAATTCATGGCCCATGTAACGTCTCTGATCCCTCAGTCCTTACTTAACCCTTGAAATTTTTCATTTATGACATTCACAGGAGTTAACTTAGCAATGCTGCAAGTTAAGGTTCCAAACCAAATTCTTTCATCAGTGTCCCCCAGTAAATCAACATTATCCATTTATTGCCATTCAGTTAGTTTTATTTATAGTAGCTTAATCTTCTATTACTATGGCTCCTGTTCTAAGAATTTCCCCACCTCTTCTGACATGAATGTCGCAGAAGTTAGCAATTGGTTCTTCCAAACTCCTGTGGGTTGAATGTGGTATATATGGTATGCAAGGGGGAAAAAAAGAAATAAATTCCTGCCTAAGAATTTGGAAGCACCTTTATGAATGCATATATCTCATAGAAAGTAAAAAGTTCGTGGGCTGTTAACTTATTGCAAATAGTCACTCTCACTTTCACCACTCTTTTTGGAGGGGGGAGAGCAGTTTTGTAGGGTTAACAGCCAGATTCCATTTCGACCTCAGATGCTGTGTACTTTTTAATTTTATTTTTTGTATTCTACCATCTTGACTCTTCTCTTAAGTGGAATGAAAATGTCTGCATTTTGAGCAAAATGCTTAAGCCAAGACTGTTTTTCCCTGCATTGTAAACAGGATGTTTTCAGCAGTCTTGGCTGTAACAGCCATCTCTCTAAGATTAGGGAACAATTGGGTCTTTATGTAGAAAAGGTCCCCATCCTCAGAGTTAAAATTCAGCATATAAAGTTTTGTAGGTTATTGTTTTGGGTTTCAAGGGTTTTTTAAAATTTTGCTTTAAGTATATATAAGGTCTTTAGGAGTAGAAATAAATTTTTAGATGGTTAAAAAAAAAATCAGACTTTCTTCTCCAGTGTTTTTGCCAAGTTCTGTCACACTTCATGTCTATGCGTTAACTATAATTCTTAGTGTTATTGCAAAAAGAAATCTTGTTCTTTCATTGTGTTTTTCCTCCTGTGAATGTACAACTAAGGCCACATGCGATAGTGCAGATGAAAATGTTCTAACCCGTGTGTGTACAATAAATTGTCAGTCTTTAGACCTCAGTATCAGTCAGAAAATAGGGTGCCCTCACCCCTGCTGCACACCAGAATGTATCCACTTTGCTTCCTTATCTGCAAGTACAGGGTGTCCTATAGTCCAGAAACAGGCAAATATACGGAATGCTGTCAAGGACATCATCAATCTGTAAGAAAACATAGAACATTATCTGCATTTCCAGAGTTTGTGCACATCTTGTAAGATGGTCTATAGGTTTATGGCCAGTGCCAAAGGTGTGTGCATTTTCAGAGCTGGTGCCCATTTGTCAATGATAGTGTTTCCTTCTTGACCTTAAATTTGACGGGGGGGGGGGGGGTGGTATCACATTCTTTAGATCTGAAATAAATATTAACTTCTAGAATGTATGAACATGATAATAACTTAATGAAAATTGAACATGGATCCTCCCTAACCTGCCACAGCACCTCCCTATCCCCTACCCTGTGCTGCCAAAGAAAGAGGCCATGGACACCCACAAGATGGTGTAGGGGATCACGAGTAAGGGAGTGGAGGGCTGCTCCCCCGGCTCAGTATCCACACCACCCACATGCGCGTGGTCACTCGGAATGGATCCTGAGTGATTATGAAGTATTTCTAACATTTGAATAGTTTTTAAACTGTCAATCTCTTGTCATAGCCTACTACTACCACCCAAAAGATGTAATAAAAGTTGCAGAAACTGCCAGCATTTGCCTCACAGAGTTTAAAGTTCCCTTTTCAGTTAGCTTTACACCTGAATTTGTTTTTACCAAGAAACTGCATGCCAGGAAAAATGGTACTGCCCTGACCAAAGGGTCTGTGCAAAGCTCAGTTCCTTCTTGTAACCAAGGCTTGTTACGTTCATGGGAGAGGAAAGGTCAGATAAACAGGCAAGAAAGGTTCTGTTTTAAATAAAAATGTCAAAGTGTTTCCCTGAGGCACTTTGTGCCTCATCTCAGTTTACAATCTATATGTCATTGCTTTGCAAATAAATTCCCAATTATAACTGACTCATTTCTAGCTCATATCAATAAGTTGGGATTGTTTTTTCAAAAAAGGAAATTCCTCTTTACTGCTCCTGGTGAGCACCAAAAGAAAGTTGTCAAGGTGGTTTATGATACTGTTGTAGCAGAGTCTTTTCTTGCCCTTCTCCTACCCTGGCTTCCTGGACTTCTCCAGAACCTGGCATTCCTTCTCCTTAGGCAACTGAAGTGTGTGCACAACTCCCAGAGCGGTGGGCGTAAAGGGTGCCTGGAGGCAAAATGGAGCAGCCTGCCGGTCCGCCCCAGAACAAAGCTTTATGGAGAGGAAGGGAGTGTATACTAAGTGTGTTCACCAAAAATGAAAGGGGGGTATTTATGCAAAACAAAACAAAAACCATAGGAACCCTTGAAGAAGTTACATACCTTTTAAAGGTGGTATAGTTTCTCACCAAGTGATGCATTTTAGCATGACACTTCTTGCCAGAAATTTTGGGATTAAGTTAGAATAAATGTGTTTAAAACACCACCCTCCCCCCTTTTTACTGTTGTCCTAGGAATTACTTTAGTATTTCTGAATGTGCCTTTGTGAGTACAGAGACCGTCTGTTTTAGGATGAGGCTGTCCATTGGGATACTAACAAAAAGACGGTCAGCGTAGCCTTTAGGGAAGTCAGTTTCTCCTGGAAATCCCAGGGGCAGCTGTTGAATTTTCATTGGCATCACTATTGCACAGTGTAGAGTTGTGTGGAAGAGAGTCTGGGACTGGGGAGAAGGGACAAGTGGGTGATGGTGCACAAATGACAGAGACCCAGGTTAGTGCAAGAGTGCAGGTTGCATTTTCACATCTGCATTACCTAGTTTTCTTTGTATGTACGTGTGTGTGTGGCTGTGCTGTTTTATTTTGTGTGTCTCTGTAAGCACTGGAGAATTGGAATCTGGTGGTATTTGACATGTTCGTGCACGTAAAGAAGGCGTCTTCTAGCTTCTGCCGTGTGCGGAGCGGGCAGTGCATGTTTATCCTCCCTGTCTGTGTCCCAAGAAGGCCATTATTTTCCCAGATGGAGTCACATCATGTTGCTGTTTATGTGAACAGGGTATTACTCACCATGAAAAAGGTTTCGAAAGAGTTAAGTTTGAAGTATTTGAGAAAGAAAAGAAAAATCTGAAATCGTATTTTATTTCTTCCGAACTATTATAGTTAAACATAGAAATCTGCAGTGTCTCTTCATTTGTTTTTATGTTTGTTTTAAACAATTCCACCTCTTCTCCCCACTCCCTATCTTCTAAAGAAACATCAAGCAAACGCTAAGGGCCATTTCCGTAATTCCTCAGAACTCCCCCAAAGAGGAAAGGATTCCTTCAGCTTCATTCAGGAAGACAAAGGGAGGAGCGATGCTGCAGCTTTCTGTGCTTCACTCTCATTCCTCTCTAATGGCCTTGAAATGTATTATTATGCAAATGTGAATTTTGATACTGAATTTAAGAAGAGGTTGTTGGATTTTTTCTTTTTTCAGAAAAAAAAAAGTCCCATATGTGGTCATCATTGCTTCTTTATTTTGTAACGTGAATTGTAACTATGCATTCTGCAAAAGGGGGGGAGGAGAGGGCAGAAAGGGGAAGGGAGTAGCTTTGCATCCTTGTTCTCCAGTTTCTGTGTCCATGGTGTCCCCATGTCCTGGAAGGGAGGGGGAGCGAGAGAAGATGCGGTAAGGTCGGCACAGTGAGGTGGAAAGAGACCTCCAAGTCCTCTTGCCGCCTTTGATGGCAGGTCTGATGGCCAGGCAAATTCCAGGGGGCCTGCAGTTCCCGTCACCATGAGGTGCAGGATTCCTGACCCTAGCCGTGCAGTGTTACTCCAGAGCAGCAGTGGGGCTCCGAAGGCTCCAGTGTTCTCTGGAAAAAAGTACTCATCCTTTCCTGAATTAGAACACTTTCAAGCTCAGGAAACCATGCCTCACTCGTGCTGACCTTAAAGTTAATCTTTAGGTCAATTTCAAAAACTCTTCCTCTCTCTCCTTTTTAATTTTTCTTTCTTCCTTTTTAATAATTTTTAAGTGAACTTTATTATAAGGAAACTCTCCTGCTCTGTGGGGAAGAGGGCTGTTGCTTGGCAGGCAAAAAAGGATTCTCTTCCCCATCCGCCATCCCTCCCCCTGCTGTATAAAGCCGGTGAGCTGGGAGGGGTGTGGCTGGGGAGGCCTTGCATGCAGCCCGTTCTTTGTCCTAACAGAGTTCCTTTGTTGATCTCGCCTGTGATAAATCGCGGCACCTGCATTGCTCTGGTCCAGGCATTATTTACAACACGCAGTATCGTAAGCAAGAGGTCGTTCTGCCTGTATTCAGTGTTTCCCATGCAGCAGTTCCTGTTGTCAATGTTCACAGTACTGTAACAAGTGACAGACTTGATCACAGTCTCCTTGTGCCGGTGCGCGGCTGCACAGGCATGATCTTATCAGGGTTCCGATCTGTTAGATTGCCTTTAAACAAAAAACAAAAAAAATAAGTAAATCCTGACGTTTCAACTGTCTCTCACAAAACAATACCTCGAGGTACATTCCCCCTGCAGTGTAAACCCTTCACTCCTTTCTGACATCGGTGGATTATCCTTTTTCAAATATGAATGTGTAAATAGCAAGATAACTTTAAAAACATTTTCTTCGCTGTGAAAGTAACCTTAAAATATGATATTTTCCATTTTTTAAGCCATCAGAGGTTTCAGATCTTATTTGATGTTTATGAATAAAAAAGCAGAGCAGGTCAGGGGAGTGGGTTTGCATTTGTGGTGGTGGGGTGTTCTCTCCATTGCCTGCCACGCCGTGACACCCTGTCTTAATTAGACGCCACCTATTCCAGCATTCTAGTTCCAGGGTAGAGAGCGTCTGGATTTCTCTCTTCCAGAAGATCCATCCGCTCCAGGGGCTCCAGAATGTTTTCTACAAAAGACCTTGAGCTCTCAACCTTTGTTGGTTCAAACACACACACCCCTTGAGTAACTGAGTATCATTCTGTAGTTCACAAAGGGCTTTAGTCCCTGGCATTTCAATTCGTGCTGTAAAATTCATAGCCTTGTCATTTTGTGATGCTCTGGAAATGTCCTGATTTCTTACTTGGAAAGATACTTGTCTAAGGAGATGTGCAAACCACCCTGAGAGCCGCGTGCATCCTCACATCTTCCTCCCTGAGGCTTCAAGCTGACATTACGTAGAGTGAAATACGTTTAACAAATGCTGCTTGTGCGGCTCTGTCAGCTACTGCTCGCCCAGATTTGGGCACCTATACGGCAGGGTTGGAGTGGATCATTTCAAATAGTTACTTCACAAACACCCCCTTTCTCCCGTCTTTAAGATAAACTATCAGTCAAGAGCTTTTTTCAGTTAGAGCTCACTGATCTTGTATAGTGACGACTTCCTTTGAGGGAAGAAGCTTGATTATAAGTGCATGCATATTATCCACCCACCTTCTGATTTGGGCACTGTCGACCTTGGAATTTTATTTCTCTTGTTTGTCTGGAGGCCGTTTTTCTATCTGCCTCCTTCCTTTGATTCCTGTTGGTTTGGCCTGCCCTTCCATCCTTTATATGATGCTCCCAAAGGGCTTTGCTGATCTCTGCACTTCTTTCCTGGGACACTCCCCCCACCACCACCCTTTGCACACAGGTGACCAAAGTGTATGCAGTGATCTCACAGAAGACATCAAAACTGGTGCATGCACCAAGAATGTGCTCACAGAGACACGTGCACAAGATTCTGCACCCTTGGCCTTAATCTCAGTGTGACTTAAGGTGCAGGAACATTTTTAACAGGTTTTAAAAAAACAAAAAACTCTTCTGGGAGGAAATTAAAAAGCAGATGCAACAGCTCAACTGTGCCCACTCCTAACTCTCCACTATTTGCTCATAACTTCGCATTCTGTGCCGACCCTACCCCATCCCTGTTTTGCATAACCAAAAACAGACAACAAAAGCAACCTGAGGAGAGGTTTCTGGACTATTTTATCTTTCTCCATTTAGATGGAGTTATAAATGCTGCTTTGGGTTCCATAATCCTAGGGGGCTATGTTTACATAGTAAAATACAACCTACCAAATCAGGAAACAATGAAGAATGGGAGTCACTGCATAGAGACCCAAGAGGACCTGGGCGTGTGGCAGAGGAGGAGAGGTAGAGAAGCACCATTTTAATTATTTGTGACGCGTGGCTCCCTTCCTCCTTTTCTCCTCCCTTCACGTCTCTCCTTGCCCCCTACAAACAGAAGGTGCAGAAAAGGGCATCAAAAAGAGGCTGGATTTTTAAAGGCAGCTTTCCAACTTTGCACACAAACAGGTAACAGGAAGGTACAGCAAAGATCCTCTCATGTGAAACACTGTTAGCAGAAACAAAACCTGTAAAAAATGACTGATCAGCTGCACAGATTGATGCTCTCTGCAAGTTACCTATAAGTGTTTTGTTTTTCTTATACTTGAAACAGCTTTTACAATATTATTTTGGTGGCTTTCTTTTCTCTCTTCTGATGGGCGATAGAGAAAGCGGATGATGGGATTTGAGGATGCTTGTGGGGAGAAAAGAGAGGATATGGCATTGTCTTTTTTTTTTTTTTTTTTTTTTAACATAGAGGTTTAAACTCCCATACGTTGAAATTGCTCCTCATTATTACTGGTTTTACATGGACACAGAAACTAGGCACTTTAGAGGTGCACTTGCATGGCAGGCTGGGCCCCCCTTTTCTATATTTTATTTTACTTTTTTAGTATAGTGGTACTTAAAAATCACTGGTTCACTTAAAAAAACAAACAATAAAATGTTAAACTCTACTAATGTACAAATAAGCTGAAAAATTGCATTTTATGTGTATTTTTTGCCATAGCAGGTACTGTATTTCTCATGCTGGATTTCAAAAAAAAAAAAAATTATCAAAAACAAACAAAAAAAAAAACTAAAGGGTGGTGTTTTATTGGATTGTGACAGGTTGAGTAATAAGAAATTAAGTCGTCGTCATTTCATTAAAACTGAGAGATGATGTAATGCATATATAAGAGTTTTCTGAAGGTTTTTTTGGGCTTTTAAACAGCTTATTTTTGTTTTTGTTTAGTTTTTTATTTTATTTTATTTTGGAAAGATATGATTGTATTATGTGCAACTCAGTTGCTTACATTATAACTACAAAATATTTTTGGGTTCCTGGAAAAAAAAAGAAAAAAGACTAATAAATGTGTTTGGCTGCTAAGCATTTACTATTGTGGTTTCCTGTTTTATTCTGCCAATTTAATTTGCTCGTTGATTGTTTACATTTCTTTCCCCTATTCTCTCTTCCTGCTCCACACCAAAAAACTGTCAGAAATTCAGCATTTGAATTTGGGCCTCAATTTTGTCTATCTTGTCTTGTTACGTGTTTGTCAATAGGGCAGTCAGGTTGGTCAGTTGGTTTTGCTGCTTTGCCTGTGCCAGTGCTGAACGTGGCCTGCCACAGTGCAAGGTTCAGATTTTCTAAAAGAATTGTTGTTCTCCTTCTACCTGTGGTTGTTGTCTTGTTTAATCCTGACTTGGAGCGAGAACACGAGAGGAGAGAGAAGATGCGTGCCTGGAGTTCCGCGGCACTGCTGCCGTTCCCAGGGACAGCAATCAGCCAGCTCGCTTTGTCTGGACGATGCCATGCTGGGTGCTCCACCCTGCTTGGGTGCTGCCACACTGCCTTGGGGCATGGCGACCTTAACCTTACCGCTAGATTGTCTCCATCTCCAGTTTCTTATTTAGCGTTAGCTGCTAAAATAGAGACTTCTTAGGTATGTGATCATTAAACCCCTCTAGAATGGCAAGGGGAGGAATGGACAGGAACTGGTATTTTCTAATTTCTAGGTACTTTCATATCTGATTTTACTCCCAGAATGCTGTGTGAGAGGGAGATCATCAGGAAGCTGAGGCCCAGAATTACTTAATTAGCCAACAATAGGTAACACTGATTGGGTGCTGGCTGTAAGTTGGGCGCTGTTCGCAGCATGCCGTGTGTATGCACTCATTTACCTGAAACTCGTCTCCATCACTGATGAAACCATAATAGGAAACAGGAAACCAGGTTGGATTCAAAAGTTATGCTAAAGTGCCTCTGCTGAAAAGTACCTGGATTTCTGAGAAAAGGTCTTGAAGAAGCTCTTCATACAAAGTAGGCCATATACCATCCAATTCTTTCATAAAAAAAGTAAACACTGGAAAATGTGGAGTAAGAAGAGATGGACCAGATGTTAAAAAAAAAAAACACCCTGAGGGCCTGTCACAGGCAGGTGCTCCTTTTAAGGAATAGAGATCAATGCAACAACCATAAAGACCTTCATTACCAAAGCCTTTATTTTAAATTCTGCATATTTAAAATGCATGAATGGCTAAGGGGTCATATGTTGTCGAATTAAAGGTGATTGTTAATACTTTAACATCTGATTCAGTCTTCCTCACTGCTGCGTGTGCTGCCATCATCTTGGGTGACTTCAGTGTTCACATAGAAAATCCATCCTATAACCCAGGCTTCTCAACCACTCCAGCCCACCCCAGCCACACATGCTGAGGCTCACCTGAAATTGCTCCCCTCCAGAATCACTAATTTCGGCATCCTGGATCGTGACCTCCTGCCCTTCCAACTGGCTCCCATTCCTCTTAGTCTTTTTCCCCCCTTATTTGAACACTCTTTCAAGAAAAAATACTTTTTTTTTTTTTTTTTTCTGTTAGAGACAGGGTCTTGCTGTCTCTAATTCCACCCAGGCTGGAATTCAGTGGCATCATCCTAGTTCACTGCAACCTTGAACTCCTGGGCTCAAGCAATCCTCTTGCTTCAGCCTCCTGAGTAGCTGGGACTACAGGCATGCGCCACCATGCCTGGCTAATATATATATTTATACATATATGTTTTTTTTAATTGAGACAAGGTCTTCCTATGTTGCTCAGGCTGGTCTTGAACTGGCCTCAAGCAATCCTCCCACTTTGGGCTCCCAAAGTGCTAGGATTACAGGTGTGAGCCACCACACCTGGCTTCCGACTTCTCTTTGGTTGTGTTTTGACTTCAACAATTCCACCCAATTCAGTTTAGATTTTGTAGCCCGCAATTTCAAAAACATGCTTGCTAATACCTATAGATTCCCTTGCCCCTCTGTTTTCTTTACACCCACATGACAAAATTCCCACTTTAGAGAAACCCTGTTTTCTACTCCACCCCCCACCCCTACCCCAGCACCCAAAAGCAGCCCAGCGTTGCTGGGGGGAAAAAAGTCACTACAGAGCAAGTAAGGACTCCCTTAAATCCACTATAACCAACCACCAATGAGGCCTCAAGCAACTGAGAACTTTGCCCACTAGTACATAGAGAAAATTAGACGTATAAAAAAATTCCCTGAAATTCCTGCTTCCAAACTGAGTGGTCTCCCTCCCCTTTTTGTGCTGGTTCCTTCTCCAGTGCCCAGGATCCTCCCTTTCCTGCCCCTTGGGTACCATAACCTCCATCATCCATCCTCTCCCCACATGTTCACTGGGGCCCTCTTGCCAATCAACATGCTCAAATCCATGCCATGGTAAAAACCCCTCTGTGGGCTCTAGGTCCAGCCTCTGCCTCACCCAGCGACTGTCCTCCCCCTCAGTCTCTTCCAGTCTGGTTTGTGCCCCTGTCATTCTGCTGAAAGAGCTCTCTCAAAGGTCGCTAACAGCCTGCCTAAGTCCAGTGGACATGACCTCCAATCCTGGGTTTCCTTCTGATGTGTTCCTCTGTCTTCTGCATCTCTCACACCTTCACCTGCCACACTGGGTCACATCAGTGCTGGGACCCAGGCCCTCCTTTGTGCTCTTTATGCTAGAAGCCTGGACAATGCCATCCACCTCACTGGCCTTTATTCTTACTCCTTTTTCCTCTGAGTGAGCTCTCAGTTTTGGAATGGAACGCCCCTTGGCTCACTCCTAAATCTTCTGTTTTCTAGTCATGTTGCTCCCACTGGATGGTTTCATCCAGCTCCATGTTTTTACCATATGTGACTGTCCTGCCCAAACTGTGTCTCCAACCCTGACCTCTGTAATCTGTCCAACTACTGGATTGCCTTTTTTTTTTTTTTTTTTTTTTTTGAGACAGAGTCTCACTCTGTTGCCCGGGCTAGAGTGCTATGGCATCAGCCTAGCTCACAGCAACCTCAAACTCCTGGGCTCAAGCAATCCTACTGCCTCAGCCTCCCAAGTAGCTGGGACTACAGGCACGTGCCACCATGCCTGGCTAATTTTTTCTATATATTTTTAGCTGTCCAATTAATTTCTTTCTATTTTTTGTAGAGACGGGGGTCTCGCTCTTGCTCAGGCTGGTCTCGAACTCCTGAGCTCAAACAATCCACCCGCCTCGGCCTCTCAGAGTGCTAGGATTATAGGCGTGAACCACCGCACCTGGCCTGAATTGCCTATTTCTAACTGACAAATCCCTCCACCCTCAAATCTACTCTTTCTCCCAGTCTTTCTCCCATTTCAGTAAACCGCACCACTGTTCACCTGTTTGTTCAAACCCACAGCTTCACGTTTCCGTCAGGAAGTCCTGCAGCTCTGAATGCACATCCACGTACGGTCACCTCTCGGATATCTCACCACCACCAACTCTTGAGTCCAATCACCTGCGTGCTCACCTGGACCACTGCAGCAGCTCCCCAGTAGTCTTACCATCTTCACCTTCACCCCACGGCACACTGTTCTCTGCACGGCAGCCATAATTTGTTCATGTCACTACCCTCCAGCGGTTTCTTCGTAACACTTCGCATGCCAACTCCACAGCACTGTTCATAAATCACACACAATGTGATCTCGTTCCGAGTCCCCTGAACTCAAATCTCACACTATCCCTGTTAGCTTTCCTTTTTCTTAATTGCACCAAGCTTCTGCCCACCTCAAGACTGTTAAACTTGTTTCCTGTGTCTGGAATGCGCTTTCGCCTAGTCTCTGACCACATGTGAGGATTATCCTGTCCAAATATAGCTGTTACTAGTCCATCCCCACCCTAAGGTACTCTCTATGCTCCTGTCCTGCTATATTTTCTTCATGGAACTTATCACTCTTCTCCATCTCCCTCACTGGAATGTAAACACCAAGAAAGGCAGAATTCTGTGTTGTTCGCCAACTCCAGGGCCTAAAACCCCTATGGCTTTAATTAACCATCTACATGCTAATGACTCCTAAATTTATATCTCCAGCCCTTACCGCTGAGCTCCAGACCTATATATACAATTGTCTTCTCAGCATTTCGAAGCACTTGGATATCTTGACTCCGAAAACTCAATTAATCCAAAACAATTTGATCCCGTCTGCTTGCCCCACCTCCCACCCCGTGTTACCTGACATCAACATCCATCTAACAATAAAACCTAAAAACCTAGGAGCATCCTTGAGTGGCTCCTCCCTAATCCCCTTAACTAATCCATCCCCAAGCTGCATTGATTGTACCTCTTCATCTCTTTTCCTCCTTTCTTTAGCCACTTCCTCTTCCAAGCTAGACCACCTACACCACTAGGTCTTATCTAGTTCACTGCATTAGCCATACTGGTATCTCACTTGGCATTAACTCCAGTTCCCCTGCCCCCAATCCATTCTATGCATAATATCTGGGGTGATATTTTTCAAAATACAAATCTGATGAAGTCATCCTCCAGCCTAAAGCCATTTAGTAGCTTTCCATTACTTATATATGTTTCCTCCTTGGAAATATCCTTAGTTCCAACAAGGTTCTCACTCTCTGGCTTCCATCTACCTCTCCAAACTTACCTCCCTCTCCTCCCACCTTTATCCTCTCCACTCCAGCCTCACTCTATCCCAGTGTCTAGTCTAATGCCTGGCATATCATATCTACCGTTGTGGTATGAATGATCCTAATGGGTAACAGGATGTTACATCAACGATTTGTTTAAGAAACTAAGTTTTTAAAAGCCTTCAATAAAAACGGATAGAAAGAAAACAATCAGAAGACCTGTTCACTGAATTAGGGCACAAAAGGGATAAAAAAAATGATTTTTTTCTTTTGGCTGTTGAAGAGGCAGCCAGAAAAAGAGGACTCCATGTTAGGGAGATACCAGGGCAAGTGAAGATGTTCCTGTAGTGGAAGAGATCCATGTATCTAAAAAAAAAAAACAAAAAACAGGCCAGGCGTGGTAGCTCACACTTATTGCTTGAGGCCAGGAGTTCAAGACCAGCCTGGGCAACATATCAAGACCCAGTCTCTACAAAAAATAAAACAGCTGGCCAGGTGTGGTGGCATGCACCTATAGTCCTAGCAACTTGGGAGGCTGAGGCAGGAAGATCGCTTGAGCCCAGGAATTTGAAGTTGCAGTGAGCTATGATGACACCACTGCACTCCAGCCTGGGCAACAGAGTGAGACTCTGTCTCAAAAAAATAAATAATAACAAATTTTTAAAAATCAGAGGAGAAGGGAGGCAGAACTGGAGAGATTAAAGATTCAAGACAAAATAATTAAAGGAATAAATTGTTTCCCGAATGAAAAGGTAGAAGACTGGAGGTAGAAACTCCTATTTTGAGGAGGAAGAGTAATGGCAAAGTGAAGTAGAGGCAGGAGAGAGGGCTGGAAGAATGAGAAGATAATTGTTTGCAGTGGTCACAGTGGAAAGTGAGAACAGTAAATTTATCACAGTACATCAAAGCAATGACACGTGGGGAAGTGCTCTGTGACAAGTGAGGAGTTGCAGGGAGCAAATTCTTCGTCTTTCCAGAATTGTGTCTGCCCTAACCCCCAAACTGGTCCTCTGCAGCTCAAGAGAGGAGGTGGAAGAAGACCTGCTGATGAGCCCAGGTGACTGATGGGCTTCTCTGATGGCCGAGATATTCTGGAAGTAGCGCTGCACTCTGACTGCTAATTCTGGAGTCCAGATGGAGACATGAAGGAGCCTAGGAATGAGGACACTGAGGAGGTATGAGAGAGGTTGGGGAAAAAGGAAGTATAGTGTCAGACTCTAACTCCTATCATGGCTATTGCGGGACTGACTTCTCCTGCTGGGCTAGGCTCCTTTGAGGCAGTATTTATTTATCCAGCAATCATTTATAGAGCACCTACATTATGCAAGATTTGGTGCTAGGGACACAGAGTGATCCCTGCCCCCACCAAATTTTCCATTAATAGAAATCAATGGGAAACGCAAGCAACACTGAATTCTGGTAAGTGTGAGTGTGTGTGTGTGGGGGGGGGGCGGGGGTTGTTTGTTTTTTTGACATGGGGTCCCACTATATCACCCAGGCTGGTCTCCAGCTCCTGGGCCCAAGCAAACCTTCCTCCTCAGTCTCCCAAGTTGCTGGGATTATAGGCTCAAGCCACCAACACCCAGCAAGGAAGAAATCTTGAAGCCTTGAAATATAGTCAGTAACTTTTAATGTTCTTGACGTACTATAATTATTGGAAAAAGGAATTTCACTTTCAGCAAACAAGCTGGGAATTCAAAGTGGAATTCATCCAGGTCTCATTTTAGTGAGGAGCTCAGAAACAGGTAATTTCAAACCAGCATAGTACCTGCTACGGTAGCACATAGGAAAGGGCACATTTGGAGCTGTTAAGAATCAGGTACCTGGATCTTCTACCCTTCTATGTGAGCAATCTAAGCGCACTCCACCCACCAAGGCCTTGTTTTGTCATCTGCAAAATGGGAACTATGATAATGACTATCATTTATTGAGCACTTACTCTGTGCTACCAAGAACTTTCCTTGTATTGTCTCACTTAACAATACCTGAACAACTCAGGATTGTTACAAGGATTAATGAGGTCACCTGTGCACAGTACTTAGGACAGTGCCTGATACCTATTAAGACCTTCATAAACATTAATGGTTTTTATGATTATTGGCTTACAAGAGGAGAGAGTGGCACCATCAATCATTTTCTATACTGGGTCTTAAGTAGGCGGTAGTGAGAAAAGAAAGAGGTGTTCCAGGCCGGAGGGTGGAGGGGAATGCCTTCACCACGCCTTGGTGTGAGCTGGGTATGGTGTGTGAGCGCAGGTTCATAAGTGGGGCAGATCTGGGTCTTAAGTCCGGCTCTGCTTCCTAGCTGGGGAGCTGGCCTTCAGCAAGTCACTCAGCTTCCATGACTCTCAGTTCCCGCATCTGGAGGCGCTTGTCTAAATCCATTTTCACCGAAATCTGACGCAAGGGGCTCACTCGGCACATAATAAATGCCGATTTCCCTTGGGTTTGGTGCGCGTCAGCCAGTCGGTGTTGGGTGGGGTAGGCGACAGTAACAATAACAGCAAACGCGAACAGGGCCTCCTATGTGCACCAAACATCACTCTAATACTGCATCCGCACAACAACCTTAGGCAGGTACCTTTTTCCTCATGGAAAAACTAAGGCGCAGAGCGGTTAAGCAACCTAGGAAGCGCTAAGCACGTTTCCGGCAGCAGACAGCCAGCGTACCTCTTTGCAAACCATAAGCACTCACGGCCCGGAACCCCGCAGCGAAGCGGGACTAAGTGGAGGAAGTCCCGCCCCACTGTGGCCTCCAGGCTTCCGCTTCCGCTGTTGCTCGCCCTGTCTGCTGCGGCGGGGTCGTGGCTTCGGCATGGCTGCCGGTGGTGACCATGGCGGGCCCGACAGCTACCGCTCCCCGCTTGCTTCCCGCTACGCCAGTCCGGAGATGTGCTTCGTGTTTAGCGACAAGTACAAATTCCGAACATGGCGGCAGCTCTGGCTGTGGCTGGCGGAGGCTGAGCAGGTAACGGGCCCCGGGGCGGAGCGGCGGGCGGGGAGAGGCGGGCTCGTCCCAGCACGTGCCGGGCTCCGCGCCGGGCTGGGCTTAGCCGGCTATTTTCGGCCGGGTGTTCACTGTTCTGAGGAGCTGCGGCCCCAGGAAGGCAAGGGCAGGAGGCCCGGGAGCCGACACCTGTTGCCTCACGTGTTTTTAGTCCTGGAGGATTTGAGACATGGAAGAGGCTGCGAGAAATGGAGTCGGTCGTTTCAGGGAATTCATCTCGGCCGTTCTGCAAGAGTAAACACAGATAGCGCTTGTTAATGTGACATTGTGCTGATTTCACACATCTTTTCTCGTTTAATCCATAAAGACCTTGCAAGCTTGGTGGTGGTTTTCCCACATGGTAGGGAAGAACACCAGTCCTGCAGAGCGCTCTGTTTGCCTTAAGCCACCCAGATATTAAGAGAGGAACTGGGATTTGAACCTGGATTCAGTCCAGAGCTCGGGCTGAGTGCTTAGCCACTTTGTCTTTTACAGTGCTTGTGAGTTAGTGACAGGACTGGAATGCGTGTTTTTAAGGCCACTGTTTTTGCCTCATTCGGCTACACTTTGCCTCTGAGGAGGGAGAATCTGGCCAGGGCTAAGGACTGCGTATAGAGCTACTTAAACCAACGGTTTCAGAAATAACTTCAGAGGGGCCTTCCCATAGGAGTGGAAGGAAACTGAAGATGATCTAAAGAGCTATGTTTCTTCTCAAGTGTCAGAGGAAAGTGCCACAACAAGCAAGTTGGCAGTGTCCTCTCAAATCACATAGTAAAAATGGAAACAATCTGAGTAGTGCCTAGGACCATGGTACCATGAAACTCCCCAAACAGGAAACTTTTCTTCCTAGATTCCCTGCCCAGCCCCATGAATGCGCTCCAAATACTTCAGTGGTACAGTATAATAATACCAGACAGTTACATAGTTATATACAGTGGTGAACTTGAAACTCGCAAGGCTTGACTCTGTGAAGGATCTTATATCTTAGAGCTGCTGTCATCTAAGACTTATAATTGCTCATTAATCCTCAAAACAACCCTGTAGGGTAAGAGCTATTATTGTACCTATTTTATAAATGAGGGACTAGAGGCATAGAGAAGTTTACTATCAACTATTGGCTCAGAGAATGATAATAATAGATAGACCTTAATCGTGTGTTGTGGTTTGTGATGTTCTAATATGTACTGTTTTCTGTTTCATTTGATACTCCATGCTATAGATTAGGGAAGTGGCACTCAGAAAGATTTTGCCAGAGTCACCATAGCTAGTAAAGGCTTCAAGCTGGAATTGGAATGTAGAGTCTGAATACGTGTTCTTTCCTCTGTTTGGTCCACACATTGTCTGAAATGCATACAATTTTGGATTTGGATTATCAGGGTGTCACAATTAGCATAAATTATGTAACAGTAGTTAAAAAAAATTGGAGAATGAGACATTAGGGGGAATGCTGAAAATCAGCTATAGGGGCCGGGCGCGGTGGCTCACGCCTGTAATCCTAGCACTCTGGGAGGCCGAGGCGGGCGGATCGTCCTGAGCTCAGGAGTTCGAGACCAGCCTGAGCAAGAGCGAGACC
>RJWJ010005687.1:0-66724 GCA_004363605.1 Indri indri | reverse complement strand
AATTTTTATTTTGGTTGATATGTATATGGAGCACATAACAATAAATTTGAAAGATATTTATTCAAAATATGTATTATTTTGAGGACTAAATATAATGTTTTATAAAAGTTGTTTTTTTTGTTGAAACAATAGGATTTAAGCATAAAGGCAATTGCAACTTACGTCTGCCAAAACACCTCCTTTGTTGTTTCTACTCTATTCTCTAAATAACTCTGTCATGAATAAAAGGGATGTAAGTGATTCATATTTATTGCTCAAGCAGAAATATCTTTAAAATAATTTGCTTTGCAGTTCCACACTGAAAATGAAAAGAGTGATTTAGAAAGAAAGGGGTGTGTGTGTGTGTGTGTGTGTGTGTGTGTGTGTATGCGTGTTTGTGTGTGTGTGTGTGTAACTTCAGGAGTTCGTATACTGATTAGGGATGGAAAAAGAGTGGGGTGTGGAAATTCTCATAGTGGAACATGTCAACCTGAAGGAAGACCCTTTCATTCATCAGAAAGATTGGTCCTGAAAGGTGCTAGAAGGCCAGGACCAGCTTGATTCATAATGGTGATAGAGGTTGATGGTGGAACTAAAACCAACTTGAATTATATTTGTCCTGGGTTTTCTGATTTTTAGGTTCAATCCCTGTGGTGAAACCACTATCTCCTTATTGCCGTCATTGCCTCTCTCTTATCATGTACAGAAGATTAAAAACGGCTGTTGGAGCTGGGAATGCCCAATAACCACAGGCAGGCTTTGACTGCAAGCAAAAAGCTGTATCAATTCCCCTTTACATCTGCATCAACTACCAGAGAGCAATCAGATGTATCAGCGGGAAGCCTCACCTCAGTGTGAATAGACTGACCAGTTCAAGCAGGATGATTTCTGCAATGCCTTGCTGGGATGTTCAGGGCAGCCAGTGGGTTTTTCAATTCTGCCACTAAACTGACACTTCTCAAAATGATTCGTTAGTTCCTTCAATGGATATTTTGTCTTCTACACACAAAACTTTAGTAATACAATTGTGAAATCAATGCTATATCTTGTAGTATCTTGTACAAAAACAGTAGGGGTTTTTTGACCCACAATTATTTATAAGGCTATTATAATGTTAATTCAGAATTTTGGAATGCAGTAGTTTTCTCTACCCTCAGTTTCCCTTCCACAGTTTCAGTTACCTGGGATCAAACACAATCTGAGAGTATTAAATGGAAAATCCCAGAAATAAACAATTCATAAGTTCTATATTGTGTGCCATTTAGAGTATTATGATGAAATCTCACACCCTCCCACTCTGTCCTACTCAGAATGGCCCAGAATGTGAATTATCACTCTGTCCAGCATACCCACACTAGATACACTACTGGTCTGTCACTCACTGGCATTGTCTGTTCCTGACTTCCAGCTCTCAACATCCACATGACTGGATGATCCAGGATCACCCGAAGCAGGTGATTGTCCTTCTGACCATAGTTCAGAAGGTTAACAACAGCTTAATGCTAAGTCGCAGTGCTTAATTCGTTCACCTCACTTCATCTCATCACACAAGCATTTTATTACCTCATATCATCACAAGAACTGTGAGTACAATACAATAATATATTTTGAAAGAGATAAAGAGGAAGAGAAAGAGACCACTTATTAGACCATAGTGTTATAATTTTTTTTTTAGCCTTACTTGCTTCTGTTAATCTCTTATTATGCATAACTTATAAATTTAACTCTATCTTAACTATACATACATAAGAAAAAAAAGTATATATTGGATTCAGTACTATAGTGGTTTCAGGTTTCCACTGGGGGGGGGTCTTGGAACATAACTTCCATGGATAATGGGGAGCTACTGTGTAAGGAGCATTTTAAAATGTATTATCTCATTATTATACCAATTGCATGTGGCATAAAAGAAAGTTATTAACATTGTTTCAATATTATGAAGAAGAAACAGCACAGAAACTTCTTAAAATTGAAACATGAAATATATGTCCAAGCCAATAGCCTCCAGGGTAGAAACCACTTTTCTTGGTCTTGACCTTTGTATTGATCAGATTAAGATATGCTATGTTGTGGTAACAAATGACCCCAAAAATTTCAGTGAAATTCAACAGAAAGTAATTTTGTTTCTTTTTCATCCCTCATATTACACATCTATCATGGTTCAGCTGAATGGTTTTTACTATGATACCAAGACTTATGAAATGATCCTATCTACATTATCCCTGAAAGAAACAATTATAGAAAGAATTCATAATTCTTTTTTTATTTTTGATTATTGTGGGTACGTAATGGTTGTATATCTACATAGGGTACATGTGATGTTTGGATACGGACATACAATGTGAATTAATCAAATGGGGTAACTGGAATATCCATCACCTCAGGGATTTATCATTTCTTTGTGTTAGGAATATCATAATTCCACTCCTTTATTTATATGAATGCATACCCTAATTGTTGATAATAGTCATTTTGTTGTACTATCAATTATAGTTCATTCTATCTAACTGTATTTTTCCATCCATTAACCATCCCCACTTTATCCCCCACTCCTCACTAACCTTTCCAGCCTCTGGTAACCATCATTCTACTCTCTGTTTACTCTATTGTATTTAGTGTTTAGCTCCCACATATGGTAGAGAACATGCAAGATTTCCCTTTCATCACTTGGATTATATCACTTAACATAACATTCTCCAGTTCCATCCATGTCGTTACAAATGGTAGAAGTTCATTCTTTTTTGTGGCTATATATTATTCCATTGTGTATATGTACCGATTTCTTTATCCATTCATCCACTGCTAGACTCTTAGGTTGATTCCATATCTTGGCTATTGTGAATAGTGCTCCAGTAAACATGGGAATGCAGATATCTTTTTGATATGCACAATTCCCCTCCTTTGGATAAATACCCCATAGTGAAATTACTGGGTCATATGGTAGTTCTATTTTTAGGTTTTGAGGAACACCCATACTGTTCTCCATAGTGATTGCATTTTCACATTCCAACCAACAGTGTAGAAGGGTTCTCCTTTCTCCACATCTTTGCCAGCATCCTCTATTGTCTGTTGTTTTGATAAAAGCCATTTTAACTGGGCTGAGATGAAATGTCATTGTAGTTTTGAACTGCATTTCCCTGATTTCTAATGATGTTTAGCATTTTCTTCATATACCTATTGGCCATTTGTATGTCTTCTTTTGAGAAATGTCTCTTCAGATCCTTTGCCCATTTTTAAATTGGATTATTTTATTTTTACCTATTGAGTTGTTGGAGCTTCTTATATATTCTGTTGTTAATACCCTGTCAGATGGATAGTTTGCAAATATTTTCTCCTATTCAGTACGTTGTCTCTTCACCTTGTTGATTCTTTTGCTGTGCAGAAGCTTTTTAGCATGATGTGATCCCATTTGTCCAATATTGCTTTGGCTGCCTGTGCTTCATGGGTATTACTCAAGAAGTTCTTGCCCAGACCAATGTCCTGAAGTATTTCCCCAATGTTTACTTTTAGTAATTTCATTATTTCTGGTCTAAGATTTAACTCTTTAATCCATTTTGATTTGATTTTTGTATATGATAAGAATTAAGTGTCTAGTTTTATTCTTGTGCATATAGATATCCAGTTTTCTCAGCACCATTTATTGAAGATATTGTCCCTTCTCAACTGTATGTTCTTGGCAACTTTGTCTAAAATAAGTTCACTATAGATATGTGGATGTATTTCTGGGTTCTCTATTTGGTTTCATTGGTCTATATGTGTCTGTTTTTATGCCAGTACCATGCTGTTTTGGTTACTACAGCTCTGTAGTATGATTTGAAGTCAGGTACTGTGAATCTTCCAGTTTTGTTCTTTTTGCTCAGGATGGCTTTGAATATTCTAGGTCTTTTGTGGTTCCATATAAAATTCAGGATTATTTTTTCTATTTGTATGAAGAATGTCATTGATATTTTGATGAGGATTGCACTGAATTGCTTTGGGTAGTATGGCCATTTTAACAATATTAATACTTCCAATGGAATATCTTTATATATATATATATATATATATATATATATATATATATATACACCTACATATATATATATATATGTTTTGTGCCCTTTTCAATTAATTTCATTGATGTTTTATAGCTTTCAACATAGAGATCTTTCACTTATTTGATTAAGTTTATTCCCAGATATTTTATTTGTAGCAATTGTAAATGGGATTACTATCTTGGTTTCTTTTTCGAATTGTTTACTGTTGGCATATGGAAATGCTACTAATTTTCTTATGTTGATTTTGTATCCTGAAACTTTACTGAATTGTTTATCAGTTCTAATTGTGTGTGTTTGTGCATGTATATGTGTGTGTGTGTGTGCGCGTGCGCGCGCAAATGCACGCGCATGTATAGTCTTTAGGTTTCTCTAGATATGGGATCATATCATCTGCAAACAAGGATATTTGACTTTTTCCTTTCCAATTTGGGTGACTTTTATTATTTTCTCTTATCTGATTGTTCTAGCTAGAACATCCAGTACTATGCTGAATAATAGTGGTAAAAATGGGCATCCTTGTCTTGTTCCAGATCTTAGAGAAAGGCTTTCAGTTTTTCCCCATTCAGTATGATATGAGCCATTTGTCCGCTACATATGGCTTGTAACATGTGAAGTAAGTTCTTTCTATATTCAGTTTTTGAGAGTTTCTACCATGAAAGGATGCTGATTTTTGTTGAATGCTTTTTCAGCATCAATTGAAACCATTGTATAGATTTGTCCTTTGTTCTGTTGATATGATGTATCACATTGATTGATTTGTGTATGTTGAAACATCCTTACATCCCTGGGATGAATCTCCCTTGATCACGATGAATAATCTTTTTAATATGTTGTCGAATTCAGTTTGCTAGTATTTTATTGAGATTTTTTGCATCTATGTTCATCAGCAACTTTGCCTATAGTTTTCTTTATTTTTAACGTGTTTGTCTGGTTTTGGTATCAGAGTATTGCAGGGCTATGAAAGGAGTTTGGGAGTTTTCCCTCCTCCTCAATTTTTTTGGATTAGTTCAGGTAGAATTGGTTTTAGTTTTTCTTTGAATACTTGGTAGAATTCAGCAGTGAAGTCATTCGATCCTGGCCTTTTCTTTGATGGGAGACATTTTATTACCGATTCTATCTTGTTACTTGTTATCAGTTTATTCAGGTTTTGGATTTATTACTGGTTTAATTTGGTAGGTTGTAAATGTCTGAGAATTTATCCATTTCTTCTAAACTTTTCAATTTATTGGTATGTATTTGCTCATAGTAGTCTTTAATGATCCTTTGGATTTCTGTAGTATCATTTGTAATATCTCTTTTTTCATCTCTGATTTTATTTATTTGAGTCTTCTTTCTGTTTTTCTTAGTCTGGCTAAAGGTGTGTCAATATTGTTTATCTTTCCAAAAAAACAACTTTTTGTTTTCTTGATCCTTTTGGGGAGTTATTTTGTTTTTTTTTTTAATTTCATTTTTTTATATGTCTGATCTTCATTATTTCTTCTACTAATTTTGGGTGTGATTTGCTCTTGTTTTTCTAGTTCTTTGAGATGCATTATTAGGTTGTTTATCTGAAGCTTTTCTACTTTTTTGATGTAGGCACTTATTGCTAGAAACTTTCTTCTTACTACTGCTTTTTTTTTTGCATCCCATAGGTTTCAAAATGTGGTTTCTTTTCATTTGTTTTGAGAGATTTTTAAATTTCCTTCTTGATCTTATTGCCTCACTGGTCAGTTAGGAGCATATTGTTTAATTTCAATGTGTTTTTGTATTTTCCAATGTTCCTCTTATTATTGATTTCTAGTTTTATTTCATTTGTGGTCAAGGATAATACTAGTTATGATTTCAATTTTTTTAAATTTACTAAGACATTTTTTTGTGGCCTAAAATATTGTCTATCCTTGAGAATGTTCCAAGAGCTGAGGAAAAGAATGTGTATTCTGCAGCTGTTGGATGAAATGTTCTGTAAATATTTATTAGGTTCCTTAGGTCTAGAGTGCTGATTAAGTGCAATGTTTCTTTGTTGATTTTCCCTCTGGATGGTCTGTCCAATGCTGAATGTGGAGAGTTGAGGTCTCCAGTGATTATTTTAGTGGGGTCTATCTTTCTCTTTAGCTCTGATAATATTTGCTTTATCCATATGGGTACTCCAGTTTTGGGTGCATATGTATTTAGAATTGTTATATACTCTTGCTGATTGACACTTTTATCATTATATAATGACTTTCTTTGTCTCTTTTTACAGTTTTTGTCCTAAAAGCTATATTTTTCTGAAAAGAGTAGCTACTTCTCTTTTTGTTTTCCATTTGCTTGGGATATCTATTTCTATCCCTTTAATTTTAGTCTATGTGTACCTTTATAGGTGAAGTATATTTCTTGCAGACAGCACATAGTTGGCTCTTCTTTTCTTTTGTTTTTAATCCATTAAGCCACTATATATCTATTGATTGGAGATCTTAGTTTATTTACATTCAATAATATTAATGATAGGGATGGACTTCTGTTGACATATTATTATTTGATTTCTGGTTGTTTTGTGGTCTTCTCTTTTTCTGTTACTTCCTTCCTGTCTTCCTTTGATAAAAGTGATTTTCTTTGATAGTGTCTTTTAATTTCTTGCTTTTTATTTTTTTTTATATATCTATTGTAGAGGTTTTTTTCATTGAGGTTACTGTGAAACTTGCAGAAAACATTTTATAACCAATTATTTCAATCATTTGATAAATAAACAAGCAAACAAATGAACAAGCAAGGAGAAATCTGAGAGGAATTCTACCCTTTAACTCCATCCCCCTCCTGCTTTTTAACTTTTTGTTGTTTCCATTCCTATCTTTTTGCACTACTTATCTTTCAAAAAGTTGTTGTAGTTATTTTTGATAGGTTTTTCTTTTAGTCTTCTTACTCAAGATATATGTGATTTTTACATTGCAATTGCAGCAATAGAATATTCTGTATTGTTACCAGTGAGTTGTATACTTTCAGATGATTTCTCTTTGGTCATTAACAACCTTTCCTTTTCTTTCACAGTGCATAACTCCTTTTAGCTTTTCTTGCAAGACAGGTCTGATTTTGATGAAATCCCTTAGCTTTTGTTTGTCTGGGAAAGTCTTTATTTTTCTTCATCATTGAAGTATATTTTTGCAAGATATAATATTCTAGGATTAAGGTTTTTTTCCTTCAACATGCTGAATATGTCATGCCACTCTCTCCTGGCCTATAACATTTCCACTGAGAAGTCTGCTGCCACATGCATGGGAGCTCATTTATATATTATTTTTTTAATTTTTTCTAGCTTCTCTTAGGGACTTTTCTTTATCTGTGACCTTTGGGAGCTTGATTATTAATTGTATTGAGGCAACCTTGTTTGGGTTAAATCTGCTTCATGTTCTATGACCTTCTTATACCTGAATATTGATATCTTTCCTTGGGTTTGGAAAGTTCTCTCTTAATATTTCTTTGAATAAAGGTTCTACTCTGATCTCTCTCTCTCTTTCTACCTCCTCTTTAATGCCTGTAATTCTTAGATTTTCTAGAATTTATAGGCTATTTTCTAGATTTTATAGGTATGCTTCATTCTTTTTTACTCTTTTCTTTTTTCTCTTCTATTCATTTATTTTCAAATAGCCTGTCTTTAAGCTAATTCTTTCTTCTGCTTGGTCAATTCTGCTTTTGAGAAACTCTGATGCATTTCTCAGTTTGTCAATTGATTTCTTAAGCTCCATTATTTCTGCTTGATTTTTTTTAATTATTTCAATCTATTAAATTTCTCTGATAGGCTTCTGAGTTCCTTCTCTTTGTTGTTTTGAACTTCATTGAGCTTTTTCGGGATAGCTATTTTGAATTCTTTGTCTAAAACATTAAATATTTTCATCACCCTAGTACTGATCACTGGTATCTTATTTAGTTCATTGGTGAGGTCATGTTTTTCTGGATGTTCCTGATGCTTCGGATGTTCATCAACGTCTGGGCATTTAAGGGTTAGGTTTTTATTTCAGTCTTCACAGTCTAGGCTTGTTTGAGCCTGTCTTACATGAGAAGACTCTCCAGATATTCAAAGGAAATTGAGTATTATTATCTAAGTCTCTGGTCACTGCATCTGTATCAGCACTGGGATTCCTCAATCCCAATAATGCTATGACTCTTGCAAACTCTTTGTGGTACTGCCTTGGTGACTAATTTTTGTTTCTTCTGAAGGATTTTGCTTGTGTGGATAGGTGTTGAATTTGGTGTTTGTGCAGTGGAACAATCACTGGATAGTTCTTTTATTTTTTTTCCCACTAGATATTTCTATTTAGCCATCTTGCTCAGTGTTCTGTCATTCCAGAATTGATAATATTTAAAGACCCTGCTCAGAAGTGGCAAATATCCTTTCTCTTTGTATTTCATTACTTCCAAGTCACAGAAACAAAACTGATATCACCAGAGTGGGTTAAGCGTTATCCTCATAGGGAGGGCCACCATAAGTCACATGGCCACATTGCCATGCCTGCCGTCAACAGGGTAGTGAAACATAATTTTTTTCAGAGGGAGAGAAGAATCTTTGAGAACAGTAATACTGTTATCAACAAGGTATTAAGGTATGAAGAATATGAAGGTATTAAGATAGCCAAGAAATAATTCCTAATTAATAAATGTCCGGATAATATTCTACATATGAAGGTAGGCTTGGATTTGGAAGAAAAGAACCTGAGTAAGATATTGTAGATTCCTGTCACAATTTCAGGGCTAACACAGAAATGTTTAGCAAGAATAAGTTGAGTCTGTGTGGCATTTATATACCCAGGAGGGAACTTGATATGGTAAGTTCTAAAACTCTATATTGGAAGCCCCACTATTTTATAGATATGTGATTTGTGCCAAATGCCTATTTTTTTCTTTATTGTCTTTAATAAAGTTCTTTGGGAGTTTCAAATGTCTTCTATTAAACAAAGCAGTTTTTGTATACTACTGGGGCAGACAGTTAAAGAGTGAGTTGTGCATCCCAGGCAGACCGCTTGTTAATGGCAGGGAAAACAAATGAAAGACATCAAGGGAAGATAAATTTCAGAGCGACAGAGCTAGTGCCACTTGTTTCTGCTACTTTATTTCTGGAAATCCTCCTTTCACTGTTAAACATTAGAAAATCTACTTTTTATTTTATCAATAGAGGCAGCATGAACTCACTTTCCCTCGGGCATTGAAATTGACCCCATAAGCATGATGAGATATGTAATTTTAATCACAGCGTTTTTTTAAGATATTTGCATTTTTAAAATGATGTTTACAAAAGGTTAATAAAAAATACCTATGTTTTGGCTTTATCTTGGCTTTACAATAATTATTGGAAAACATAAGATTCTTATAATATCTTTAACATCTCCTCTCTTTGTATGTGAAACAATGACTGACAAGGAATAGGATAGTATAATTTAATTGGCCAGCATTAAAACAAATTCAAATAGAAAAGCTCATTTTTGCGATCTTACCTTTTTTTTTTTTTTTCCAATTATAAGTAAACTCAGGTTTCCATCACTTCCAGGCTCAAGGTTCCTAGAAAATCTAACAATGATTTTTATCAGGGCCGAATATTTCCAAGTGTTCATGCTCAGAGAGCTCCCTTAGCACAGGCCTGTTCTACTCTCAGAATGTTTCAGGTTTTAACCCTCTTTTGATACAGTTGCTGAACGGAATGCAGCTGATAAAAATGAAACATGGGAAGGTCTACGTATAACTCACACTGAGGAGTATAATTGAGCTTAGCATTTCACACTGTTCTAATTATATGTATTCAGTTTTCTTGCTGCTTGTAAAACTTGGAACTCTGAATCGTGGCTATTTTGCCAGAAAGATAGACACTTCTCAGACATTCATACCAGGATAAATATTTGGGCATGTGTCTGTATTAAGCATTTGTAAAGATAGCTATGCAACCTTTAAAACAAATATACATATATATTACACAGATACTTGATATAGGTACGCATCCATCACATTATAGTTTTTAAGTTTTGAATAGCCTAGTTTTGTCAAATGCAATCAAAGGCACTTCATAGAACTAAACAATAAGAATGATAAAATGCAATTTCATATTCGTGCTTTTATTCTTTTGTTCATTTGACTGTAAGCTTGTGATTTTATTAAGAAATATTAAGAAAGGAAAAAATGTTACAATATAATTTAAAATTTGATATAGAAGAGAATATGTTCGTATCAGTATTTCTTAGTATAAAACACTAATCAATGTTGCACACAAAAATATTATTGAAAAATTCATTTTGGAAAAAATATTTCTGAGGTACATCTTAGAACTTTTAATTTATTAATACACATTTCATTTTTTTCAAAAAAGATACTCAATGCAGTATTTCTCAATTTCCCCAGAACTTTTCTCACAAAATATTTTTCCTACGAACAATCTTTGGTAAACATTATTCTGGGAATACATTGTGGTAACCCATATCTCGTACATCCATATATCCATACCTAGAGGTGACATTCCAGAGACAAGTTTGGCTGTAGATCTAAAGGATGGAGTGATAGAGAGTCTGTGAAAATCCCTCTGCCTCAGAGCGGCCATTCTTTGGTTCAGGAATACTTGGGAAGGTCTAGACTTCAACCAGGAAAAGTTGAATTGGATATTATATTCTATTCTAAGATAGAAAAAGCAGTTCAAATTTTGTCTTCATTTTAACCAGGCTGCTTATTTCTCTTAAAATAGAGTTGAGCCTTCAGATCCAATCTAAAACTGCCCCAGCTCTTCAGGACTTCCAGGATAGAAATGACCTTGCAATAGCTTCCATGGATAGTATTTTCTACCTCCCTTATATTTCTACTGCATCCACCTGTGGTCTATGCTACTTACTCACGAGGACTCATATGTAAACTTGAACTACAAGTATTCCATTGCAGTTAAGAGGATGTGCTGCCTGCAGTCACATAGTCTGACTTAAAATATTATTGCCATCATTTATTAGCTACATGGTAATGGATAAATTACTTAACCTCAATGTTCTTACCTGTGAAATGGGTATGGGATTCCCAATAGGAAAGAAGAGATGGACAAACAAATAGCCACAGCAGTGCCTTCATAAACCCCGAGTAAAAGAACCTCTTTAGATATAAAAATACATGCTTAACACTTACATATGATAGGATAGAATAAAGAAAATCCCTTATAGAAGTTTCACAAGCAAAAACCTTTATTATTAGGTGTTATAAAGGCTAAACTATGTTCAGCTGTAAGTGAAATAAAACCCAATTTGAACTGGGTTAGGTCGAAAAAAGTAACTTACTGGCTAACATAAGCGACAATTCATGGGTGACTCTGGTTTCAATGACGGTTTGATTTAGGCCTCAAACAAATGTGCCCGTTTTCATTTCTCAGCTCTGCTTTGTCTGTATAGGCAGCACTCCTCACCCCCATCCCACTTCACCTGTCCTTAGCTTCAGGATACCACACTCACAATATTAATACAGTAGAAAAATATAATATCTTTTGGGATATAACCCACCTATGTCCTAGAATTTATTCTTTTTTTGTTGGACCAAATAGGTTCATATTATTATCAATAGAGAATTACTGATTGCTTTAAGCCTAGGTCTCAGGGCCTTCATGGGATGAGAACTACATTTAACTGCATAAATGAGAGAGGTGGAGAACTGTTGCCCTCTAAAGAGAGGGGTAGATATAGACAACGCTGAAACAATTGTCCAGTTCAGGTCTGCCTCATGTTACATGTGCTTGTCGGCAATACACAGGAAGATGAGGAAGACAAGTGGCCAACTGCCTGTGGCTACTACAGATTCTCCCAACCACTCAATTTCTTTTGCAAAGATATGGATAATTCAAATAGTTCAGTTTGTATTCAGAATAATTAGTTGTTATTTTTGGACATTTTTCTATATCACTTTTGCTCTGTTTAGTATTTTAGTTACCTTTAATTTCTAACTTCCATGAAAATTATAATAATAGAAACTGAAAGGAAGAAGCATGGAATTATATGGTATCAAAGAAATTGTATTTTAGCATTAAATTATTGTGTAAGTATCAAATTAATAATTAACAAATTACTCAATGGTGTATAGATAACACAACTTTAGAGAGTTTCACTTCTCTATCGTGGTATGTAGTGTTGTTAAATTGTGTTCTGTTATTTCAAATAATGTGAAGCAGAGAGATATAGAAGAATATATTAGAAATAAAGCAGATACTCCTTGTCTGTTTATATATATATGTGTGACTAATGGCTGACAAAGGGAACACATATTAAAGATTAGTGTGTAAAATTTGTGGGAGAAAAAATTCTAATTTAATAATTTTTATGAGTTATAAAATTTTCTGTTACTATGTTTAATATTACTTTGTATGCATAAGCATCTTACTTCTATTGAAAATGGACATTCTATTTAGTTTATAGGATATTTAATTTGCATTAAAATTTAAAATAAATTGGAAAAAACATTTGGTCAGAGAGATTCCAAACATAGGAATCCAAAAAAGATATGAAACATAAAGTTTATTCATTCATTCATTCTTGCATTTATTCAATAAAGATTCATGAGGACCCCTCTATGCAAAGTCCTGAATATACAAGGAATTCACTAAGACACGCACAGCACCTATGTCGAAGTCTGTTTTCTAGTGGATCATTACCTTTTGCTGAGTGCTTCCTGTATGCTAAGCATTATGCTTATCCCTGAGACACAGCAGGTCCCTTCAAACAACCGACAGTGAGTAAGAAGAGTGCAGACTCATTGCAGAGCTAATAAGAGTAGTATTTGAAGGCTGAAATAATGGACGTGTTTTCTGATATAATCAAGTTATAGAGAAAGAATAAGAAATATCTAGGATAAGAAAAGGAATAAAATGTTCTAGGTACTAGGGGCAACATTAAGGAGAAATAGTCAAATATTAACTCACCTTATTGGACAATCTTCAAATGTCTAACACCACTGAATCATGGAGGGCAAAGAGAGATATGGGAGAGACATAACCAAATCAGAGTAAACTTCCCAGCCACTCCAAGGAGGTTATTTTGAAGTTATAGTAAGCCACTGAGATTATTATTACTATTATTTTTTATTTCAGGGTATTATGAGGGTACAACCATTTTGGTTACATTTTATGTCTTTGCCTCACCCAAGTGACAGGGGCATGCCACTGAGATTCTTAAGCTGAATAGCATTTGTGTATGTGAAAGACCAGGCTGACAATGTCATAGTGGCTGACTTGGAAGTCAAGGAGTAAAAACAGAAATATGAATACTTATTAGAAAGATATACCAGTTATTCAAGTGATAAACAATTGGGATGGGAACTAAGCCAGGAACTGGGAAATGGAAAGAAATAGGAAAAAAAAATGAAGAAATATTCACAAATGATATTTGAATTCTATGTGGGGAGAAACAGGAAGAAGTTAATGGTTGTTTCTAGTTTTCTAATGTGATAAAGATAATGTCTTCCCCTTGTATGGCAGTTAAAGAGCAATCAAGGGTCTTGGGAATAGAAGCCAGTTAGGAACTTAGGAACTTAGGAGAAATGCATTATTTACAACAAGAGAGAACAAGGTTTACTAGTGACCAATTAGACTTAAAAGATTTCCTGCCTTCTGATCTTAGTATTATTTTGTTAAAAGTATTCATGGTATATTTTTGACGTTTTAAGTGCAATGATCAAAATAATGGTTTTAATAAATTCTACAAAATAGTATTAAACAATTTAATATATTTAATCAAATCTAAGTGACCTTGTCCAAGGTGTCTTCCCTTTCATTGATCTATTTAATTTTTAGTTCTTTGCCTTGAAGTCATATTTCAGAGGTGCACACAGATACTCCTCTTTTTCCTTTGTGTCAATGATAACATTAGGACATGAAAGAAGACATTAGACATGAAAGAAGACATTAGACATGAAAGAGGACAGGAAATAGTTTAAAGCCTATTTTGTTTTCAAGTCCCCATTTGATAGTCATTCTCCCTGACTGCTCCCAAACCACAAGCAAATGCCCAGGTGTAAGAGAGACCAGCTGTGAAAAATCAAATGAAGGTGTGTAACTTCTGCTATGCATCTACTTTCAAACCTATAGTCAGGACCTTACTAAAATATAAGCCGAGGTGGGGCTAAAGTAAGCACAATGGACTTTTACTATTTTAAGACTTTGATTTTTTAGGACAGTTTTAGTTTCATAGTGAAATTGAGAGGAAGGTACAGAGATTTCTCATTTCCCTCCTGCCCCCTTACATGGACAGCCTCCACTATTATCAATATTCCCCCCAGAGTGGTACATTTGTTGTAATCGATAAGCCTACACTGACACATCATGTTCATTCAAAGTCCATCACATTAGGGTTCGCTCTTGGTGTTGTACATTGTATGGGTTTGGACAAATATATAATGACATGTACCCACCATCATAGCATTATACGGAGTAGTTTCACTACCCTAAAACTCCTCCGTGCTCCACCTAGTCATCCCTCCCTCCCCCAAACCCCTGGCAACCATTGATTTTCTCATTATCTCCATAGTTTTTCCTTTTGCAGGATGTCATATAGTTCAAATCACACAGTATGTAGTCCTTTCGGATTAGCTCCTTTTTTTAGTAATAGACATGTAAGGTTCATGCATGTCTTTCATGGCTTGTTAGCTTATTGCATTTTAGTGCTGAATAATATCCCATTATCTGGATGTACCACAGTTATTTATTCACTCACTTACTGAAGGACATCTTGATTACTTCTAAGTTTTGGCAATTTTGACTTTTTTTAATTTGCCAGGAAATAATTGCTATTTTAGGTTGTTTGAATATGCAGGTTCTCTACATGGTGGCCAAAAATGACTATAAATTCAATAATGAATCCAGAAAAAGGTTATTGGGCCAGTAAGCACTGAAGTACAACTTCACTATGTTTATTATTCCCAGTAACTAATGGATTAGTGTTACTATTTCAGAAACAAATGTTAAATATAAGACCAAGTGGCACCTGGTTAGTTGGCTAGTTAAGAAGTTCTTTAACGTAGTAAAATTATGTGCTGGGCCTGGCTGTCTCTGCCTGTCACTGGGACCAAGCCATTGTCAAACTTACCATGTGCTGCACAGTAAAGTTCCATTCACGATTCAATGAAAACTGCAAAAATGAGAATATAGGGTCTGGGGTACCACAGAAATTTCTGGTCCTAACAATACAATATTTAGAGGGTTGTGTTAGGAGGAAGGAAGGTGGAGGAAGGTATATGAGAAACATAATCAAACTTAAATTAGTAGTTGATCATTGGCAATATCTCTTGCATGTACTGAGGATGTTTATAACAGACATGCTTAATTTGATTAAGGACCATGTCAGGTGGGTATTTTGTTGATCAGTAGAAATTTTATCAAGCTGAAAAATTCTGAAGGTGGCCAAAAGAATTTAAAGATCTGTTAAATGTTACCTTTGCAGAAAGAAAATTTCCCATTTCTGTTTGTGTGTGTGTGTGTGTGTGTGTGTGTGTGTGTGTGTGAATGTATGTATGTGATTCTAAGGTTACTAACAAGGATTTCCTGTATCTTCTATTCATGAAACTATGCAAATTCTTTACATCATACTTAGAGTAGCAAGCTCAATGTGATTGAATCAGTGTGAGTTCTAGATAATATTAATTTTCAGCTGTGAATATGGTTAGACTACCCACAGCTTCATATCCGGAAAGTGTTGCCTCTTGTCTTTTATAATTAATCTGCTCCATAAGTACGTGCTCTCAAAGTTCATGATATCAAGATGATTTCTGAAATTATACTATCAATTTGAATAGTCTTATAAGAAGAAAAGAGTTTAATATTTTCACGTTTAACTCAATGAATAATGAGTTTGTAAACATGGCTACATTTTTAGACAGTCTGACTTTGTATTATCTCACATCGAGTAAAACCTATTTAATTACACATAATCTTGAATCAAGCTGCTTTTGCAGCTTGCCCTATTGTAATAAATAAAAATATTTTTATTTATTTTTATTTAGAAATACTTTCATACCATTGGACCTTTCTGTTACAGTTTTACTGTTTTAAAATCTAATTTCAATCATACCAGTAAAATTATGGCAGACACTTGGAAATATTTTTAATGGAAAAATAATAAAGTTTTTAAAATAAAATATATTTGGACAAAATAAGATAATTTTCACACTTTGGACCGTGTTGTCATCATAGAGTCAGGCTTTCTACAAAAACATGGTTGTTTAAAGACAAAACAAAACAAGAAATAAGTCCCGCCGTCTAGAATGCTTAATGATACAGTCATGTTTACCATATTAGGTTATTTATAAGATACCAACTTATCCCTTTCCAACTACTAAACTGTGATGTTTTATACAACTGTAGTTGTATTGCCATTTTGAGGATTTCTGATCATCCACTGACCCAAATACATACATGCACAAAAAATAATTTGTTAAATAAGAAAAAAAATGATTCTGAGTAAGTAAAGAGAATTTCTTTAAATTTTTCATCTACAGTTTGTCCGATTTTTTTTATTATCTTTTAAGGCATATATAGGCTCCCCTAACTTTGTTTATGTTTTAAGGCTTACTGATATGTTATTCATTTCTGAATTGAGGCTAATTGATATTGATCTCTAGGCCTTGTAGATTATCATTGTCTAGGGAGGAAGTTATTCCAAGGTGGTATACATGGAATAAATAGCATTCTTGGCAGAAAACATCAATATCTAAACCTGAGGAAGAAGCTTTATTCTGTCTTGTTATTCTTAAAATGGTGGAACTAGTGGGAACGTAAGTTGACTAGTTACAATATATGAAGATTTCTGAAAGCTTAATGTACAGTGGCAGTGAGACACACTGAAAAAGAAGGAAAAAAAATAAAAGGAAAAGCAAAAGTAGTCATTTCAGCAGGTAAGTACCTGACATGGAAAGGACCTAATCTGAAGTGGCCGGAGACTGAGTAAATCTTCAAAATCATTTTCAATGAACAAGGTGGCAAAGGGATTTTACACTCTAGGAATATGAATGAGAACTTCAGCCTTTTTCAAAATTTATTGCACATCTCCTTGCTTCAAAATGTGCCTTTTTTCCATCAGAAAATGATTCTTTCTAGATTCTAAATGAAGATATTGTTTTTCTTGGTTGTTTCATTCTCCACATAGTGATGAAAACGTTCAGTCTTAAAAATGTAGCATAGTCAAACAGTAAATAATAGTTCCACTTTTATATTTTAACGTGTAAGTAAATACTCAGAGACATACAGAAACAAATAAAATTGTAAGATATGCAATTCTGGGGTGTGCTTCCTAATTCTCTATGCAAATATAAATATCATGCCATAACCCACAGTAGTCGTTGCTATGATATCATAAATGACCTGTAATTTAATTATAGCATTTTGGTCTGCAAGGGGTTTTAAAAATGTGTTTCCCAGTCTCTCCGAATAAATCTCATCCAGGAGTGTTTCTTACCACTTACGTTTGACGCTTACCTGTTTTGTGCATTTTGATTGTCTGCATTCTATTTGGGAAACCAGATGCATTTGAAAAATTATCAAAAAGGTTAACTTAGAGAGCCACAGCATTTAGATTGAGAAGGGCCAGTAGAGACCATCCACCTCTACCCCACATTTTACAGAAGGAATAGTTGAGGCCTGGAAGACATTCCAATAGTTAAATAGTGTTATAAGATTGCTAAGAGTAATATTGTATATTAAGATTTTAATTAAAATATAGATGTCACAGAAATAGCAACACATATTTTTCTTGCCCTGGATTTAGAGTAGGAGAAGAAAAGAGTAAAATTTTGCTGTTTATATTCACATTAAAAAAGGTGAAATATACACTGACCTAAGAAACAATACAGAAAGAATACATGAGGATCACATAATTTACATTAAAACTATAGATAAATAAAAAAAAAATTGGAAGCCTCAAATAAGTGTTAAGAATATCAGGCTTCTTATTATAACATACTACAATATGCCAACAAATAATAGCATATTTTTTACAATAAACTATCTTGACCTCCATAACAAATTAAATATTGTTCCCAAACATTACACACATGTGTACTAATTTTAGTACCCTGAATACTATTTTTAGTTATTTCCATTACAGTTATTTTAAAAGTGATATAACTTTAAATTTTTACAGTGTTTAATAAATTTATGATTTTTAAATTCAATATTTTATTTTGAGATAATTGCAGAGTCATGTGTAATTTAAAAAAATAATAGAGATTTCATGGACCCTTAACCCAGTTTCCAATAGTGGTAATATCTTGACAAATTACAGTGTCTTATCACAGTCAGGAGTTTTACATTGCATTTAAGATTCCAGAAAGTTCTATCACCATCACGATCCCTTTTATTGCTTTTATATAGATACAGCCACCCACCCCATTTCTCCACAGTGTCCCTAATCACTGGCAACCACTAATCTGTTCTCTATTTCCATAATTTGTAAAGCCAATTTTAAAAAAGGTATAAAGATAGCAATATCTGAAAGAAAAACTAAACTTCTAAAGTAGCAAATGATACCTTTCATTACTGTTCTTTCAGTATATGAAATTCATACTATTCTAAACATTACCTTTAAGTTAGATTGTTAGATTATCTATCAATATACATGATTAATTCTCTTCTCTTATTAAATAAGACTTCTTTATTGTTTAAATTGTGGGTAAAATTTCAAGAATTTAAGGGACAACATTATGAAATACAAGAGCAATAAGTTGGAATTTATTGGATAATATTATTTCTCAGTAAACAGTGTATGGAGAAGTAAATTATCTCTTTGGGCCTATGGTTTCTCATGTAAAGAGTTTCAGGAGTTTTAATGGTCCTTAAAGCATAATGCATGTTTCCATTTAAGTAAGATGAAATAATTTATTGAGATGGTATTGCAATCTTCTCCACCACAAAGGCAGTTTTGTTTTTTTCTTTTTTTATTATAAAGCAGAGGAGCCACAAACTATAGAAATAAATAAACGTTTAATATGGTTACCAGGCAGCAAATTTGACTGGCACTCACTGGTGACTACCGCTGGATTTCAGACACAAGTGATGTATCTGGCCAATTACTGGGAGAGCCCACCTGTAATATTAATTTACCTTTTTATGACTGGAATCTTCAGGAAGAGATTTCATTTTATAAAAAAAAGGGGGTCAACTTATGTCATTATAATGCCATCGCAGGGGTGACAAATTTCAGAATTTAAATGTTATGATGTATATTACTCACATATGTGTCTGGCATATACCCTCCCCCCTCCTTCTGCAACATGGATTAATATTTGGATCTAAGGGGAGAAAGAAGACTTTGAGGAAAAAAAAGTAAAAAAATAAAAATTAAAAAAAAAAAGCCATGTCACTAAAAAATGTGTAAGACAGTCTTTCATTCTTTCAAAAGTAGTGGCTAATGTATGCCAGGCATTTTTCTACATGCTGGGAATATAGCAGTGAACAAAACAAGAAAAATTCCTTCTCTCTAAGAGCTTACATTTATAACACCACAAAAACAGCCTTGGTTTGTTATCTATGTGAAGAAGAGCAACACTAAGGAAGGAAGAGAAGGTCTTTTTTTGTGTTTTTTTTTTTTTTTCTTTTTCTTGTTTGCAGTTCTATGGGGAACACAAATTGACTTCAATATTTTGGTAGATGCTACCAAGCACAAGTCTATTACTGGTGTAGTTTGCCATGGTGATTTGTTGGAAATTATATGACCTCTAGTGGAAATATGAGCAATATCAGGCAATATTTCTTTATGAGCTCAGGAGCAAACCGGCAGAAGTGCCTAACAAAGGGAATTATAATCAGACTGTGTAGCTATGTGACTCAGTGCTTCCTGAATATAGCAGTACCAATTAGGCAGAGTGGTGACACACTATGGGACTAAAGCAGAATTTTTGAGAAATTGGGTACCGTCTGGTACCCTTGGAAATACCTATAAAACACCCTTAGGAACTCCCAGAACTACCTTGGAGGCCTTTGAGTAGATTGGTGTTGACAACACTATTGGTGATCACAGCACATCTCTTTGAGACATGCCTGACTTTAGCTAAAGCTGCTGCGAATAATTCCTGTGACTGCTGACCCCCTACCCACTACAACATCAGTACCATTCAGCTTTTTGTCCCTTTGGGTCTTAAAATGCCTTCAATGTTGCTCACTCTGTGCCTAGAACTCGAGAGTGTTAACACTCTCAATGCACTCTCCAGCCAATGAAGAAAGTGAGCCAGTAGATAAATGTTCCAGCCTCTCATGTTTCAGAAGGACCATTCTGACGTGCATTCTAAATGGCTTCTGAAAAATTCCTCATCATGATAGATTCCCACTTGTCCAGAGAGGTAACTGATTGATAATGTATCTCATTCCCCACCTGTTCCTTTTTTTCCTATCTATTTCTCCTTGTTCCTTCATGTCACCTTCCTGAGATGACCTTACAATACATGCTATTTACTCTGGGGAACCTAAATGCAATTTGGGAATCCTCATTATAGGTAAATGGACTGTCATTAAAGTACTAGCTGCATACATATGTTTGAGTCCATCGATGTTCTAGTATCATGCTACAACAATTTAGGAATCCAGGTAAGCAATCCAGCTATGCATCTGCTTTTAACTACTTTGTATGAAAAAAGAGATGTAGATTACGGGTAAAATATTATTTTTGAAGCAAGGATGGTTATACCATGCAATTAATGAGATCACAGGTAACATTTCTCTGTAAGTTAGTTACCTAACATAGACTAGTCTCTTCATTGTGAAACTGTATGTGGAAGAATTTCTACTAACAAAGGTGAAAAACGATGCCTGAATTTGGAACTGAAGATAAATCACTTGGAATCTACTGAACACATTTTTATTGAGTATAGCCTATATACTGAGAACAAGATGGAAATAAAAAGTAGCATGATGCCTATGTTTTACACAGGAGAGAAACATGTTATATATGTACAAATATCAATACAACAAAACAGCAGAAATATGTAATATATAGGGTATAAGTAGACACTTGGAAGGTCAATGCCCAAAATAGTAAAGTTCAATTATAGTGTTCAAAGAAGGAATGGTGAAGAAGGAATCATTTGTGGCATATTTTTGTTGCAGGAGAAAATATTGGGGAATGCAAAACTGCTGCAGGCATAGGAAGTAGTATGAATAAAAGTGTCAATTTACAATGAATCCTCAGGAAATGGTGAATCAATTAGATTAACCGGAATAATATGCTTGTTTGGAAATGATTAAAATATTTGGGGAAATATTGAGAAATTCTTTAAAAATTACGGATGTGTTAGTTTATTCCAAAAGCAATGCAAAACCATTAAATTATCCAGAATAATTTATCCTCAGATTTAATCTTTATATAGTTTTACCTAAGGTCAACAAGAAAATCAGTTTGAACTAGAGTTGAATTTTTAGTTATGGGAAGCACAAGAGAACCAGTATTTGCTATAGGCAAGAGATAATTAAAGCCTGGCCTAGAACTAAACATTGGAAATAAAGAGTAGTAACTGCTGTGTGAATATAGTTCTCCTACATGTCCATGATGGAGCCCTGTTTACCTTGCACACCTCCACATAAGCCAGACATAGGCAAGGCTCAACCACAGTCTGATCCAAGTCTTAGTTAAATGCCCTATGATCTTCCTTGGAACGTGGTGGGAATCGTATACAATTTACCTCCCTTTTAGAGGCTCTCTATCTTGTGGAAGGCTGCCACAGGATATTGGTCTTCCACTTACCATCCATTACTGATGCTTCCTTTATTGGGTGCAGCTGTAGACTATAAAACTTCTTGGTTGTGATTTAGAGCTGGTTACTCAATAGCAAAATGAGCCACTGCTGATGTCACATGTCATCTGGCCTCTTTGGTTTGGTGCCATCCTGCAGGACTAGGGATGCAGGGAGCTGACACCATAGTGGTGTTGCTTTTGTGTATTTGTAATAAACTGTTTAGCATCCACTAAAAAGTCAGAGTATGAAACTATTCTCAAAGAAGTATGGAGTTAATAATTTGAGAGAGAGACTGGAGAAGTTTGACGATGGAAATGACTCAAGATCAAGGATTGTCAAGTTGAAGACTATGGTACAATTTTTGCGTGGAACTTAAAGAATAGCTACTCATGTCTCCAAGGTTCAAAAACTGATTGGACTTTCTTAAATGTAAAATGTCTAGAAGACAAAGACACAGGGCAGAGGAATCAAATTACTAAAGATTACCTTGAGGGACTCAAGAAAAACTTAATCAGAGTGAAATGGAGGAAGAGGTGAAAGTGAAGAAAGTTGAGAAAGAGAACTCCAAGATGGGAAATCTAAATGGTCAGCTCCAAGAGCCTATTAAATATCTTGGGTTATCATTTTATCCCTAGTACATGATATAAAGTAGATAATATATAGTTGATAAAAGAACAAGTGTATTCTCCACATACCTGCCATATGGACCTATTTAACAGTAAAGTTAGAGCCTGCATTTCCTCTTGTTCGAACCTCTAATATATTCCCATATCACTAAGAATGAAATCTAAATTCCTAACTGTAGCTTATATGGTTCCAACTATTTGGTCTCAGGTTACCTCTCCAATCTCATCTGCCACCACCTTCTTATTCACCACTCCATCCAGACTCATCATATTATTATATTATTCTCCAAACACAGTAGTCATGTTCCTATCTCCAGGCTTTGGCCTTTCCTCTTCCCTCTGCCTGCAATGCTCCTCCCCAGAGATGTCCACACAGCTTGTTTCCTCACGTTACTCAGCTCTCTACTTTAGATTTATCACAGTTGCCCTCCCTGACCGCTGCATATAGAGCCACACGCTTACCTGACTGCCAGTTTCTTATGCCAGTATGTTTTTCTTCATAGCAATTATCCCCGCAAAATACATACTACGAGTTTCTTTGTTTTGGGTTATTTCTCATCACTAGAGTATAATCTTCATGATAGTAGAGACTTCGCTTTCTTCAAGAATGTATTCTCAGCACTTAGAACAATGCCTGCTAATAGTTGATCAAAGTATATATTGTGAAGTAATGAATAAAAAGTACATTTGTGTTATACAGGAAAATATCAGTGACCATCACATCAATATAGAAAGTCCTCACTTAATGTCCCTGACAGGTTCTTGGAAACTGTACCTTTAAGCAAAACGACATACTGTTTATTGAAACTAATTTTACTGTAGCCTAATTGATATAAATAAGAGTTAAGTTCCCTTAACATATTTCTTTTCACAAAACCGCACCAAACTTCTAAATAAAGACCCAAAATACTTCTAATATTAAACATTTAAATAAATGTGAGTTATATGTACATTTAAGAAAGATTAATAAAAACAAGTAAGGTAATTACTCAATTTTTGGCGAATCAGTGAGTGACAGCAGCTGTAGTGGTGGAGGGTTAAATTAAAGAATAAAAGTTTGCAAAGCGAAATTGTCAGCAGCACCTCCTACCACCTTGCAGTTCAAAAAAAAACAATCATGAATATGGCGGTTCACTGAGAGAACTATCATATTAAAACCCTTATTGTTGTACATTTGTATGATTATCATAGATTTTACAAATTTTTATTTGACAGTAATTTTCATTCATTCATTCATTCATTCATTCATTTTCTAGCCCACTATTTCAGTTCAGGGTCTCTGGTGGCCAGATCCCATAGTGGTAGCTCAGGGAACGAGGCAGGGACCAGCCCTGGACAGGATGCCATCCCACCACAGGGTGCATTCACACACACCCCTACACTCACACTGAGACCATTTAGATAAGCCAATAAACCTAACATGCAGCATCTTTGTGATGAAGAAGGAAACCACACTACCCAGAGAAAACCCATGCACACGGGGAGAACATGCAAACTCTGCATACACAGTTGACTGACTGAAAATCTACTTTTTTTTCCCCTTCATCAAAGTTATAAGAAAACAATTTTGAATGAAGTGATGTTATTTGGGGACTGGCTGTGTGCTGCACTCAGACCATGGTACAGTTGAGTCAATAAAAACTAAGCATAATTGTATGACAGGCAAAAAATTAAAGAAATTAATTTTAGAAGTAGATTGGAATTAGTGTGATGATTTAGCTGTCTGCTTATTCAAAGTGTCTCCTAGAGGGGGAATAGTAACAGAGAAAGAATCTGGAAGACTCCTATAATAAGGTTTTAAGGTTGAAAGATTAGCCTGAAAAGATGCAACTGCCATGTAATAGTAAAATAATTACATGTTTCTAGAATTTGAATATGTGCTTGAAATCTTTACAGGAAAAATGAAATCTTCACCTGGTTAGGAAATTTCCTGTTGTTGATATTGTTTCTTAATCCTTGATATGTTATTGCAGAAAATGTATTCTACCAGAAAATGCAGTGAGTTTAAAATGAAAAGGAAAGTCTAGACAAAAAGTGTTAGGTCTCAAAGAACAAGTGATTCCTTCAAAAAGGAAAAGGCATAAAGAAGAACATCTAAAAAACTTAAAATATCTTCAAAATCAGAAAAAAGGACAATGGTGAAGAAACTGAACCCAAAGGAAAATAAATTAATTATTCTATTAGACTTAAAGTTCAAGGAAGCTGTATAATTAATTTGAGAAGATCACTGTGGTCAGAATAGGTACATGATAGCCAGTATGTCAAATTCCAGCTTTTGCCTTCTTTCTTCATTTGTCAAAGACAATTAATTAATATCAATGCCATACAATTATTTTGACAATAGAATCTATGAAATACTTATCTATGAAATATTTACATCAGTGCCTTGGCAAATTTTAAGCTATCAACAAATTAGCTATAATTTCCTTAGCAAAGATAAGAAATCAAATGTCAGAGATTTTATGATTCTTATATGAAGTATACATATTCAAATATTTTCTTAATCCTTGTTTACATTTTGTCACCCTGTTCCCTTTTCACACCAAAAAAAGAAAAACAACAAACACAACTACTTCCATTTTTCTTATGATGGATTTTGCATATTTTGATAGACATTAAAAACTTAATAATGAAATAAAAAATCACATTTAATAAAATAACATGAAATTCTGCACTATTAATATAAACACTTTACTGCAGTTATCTGTATTAATTCTTATAGGCAAAGACCTTTTTGTGAACTTTGTTTTTCAGAATTAATAATATTTTTAATAGGATTTAGAAAAACTTTTAAACTATATTCTTCTAACATTCATAGATATTATAGGTTTGTGAGTGCTGGCAAGCATTTGCTGAACAATACTCATAATTACTATTGTTAGCAATAGAAAGCATGAATTCCTCAATAAGCAAAGCTACTTTTATGACTCTTTTTTGTTGATAAAAATGAGTAATTAAAACGAATGAGTACAAGATTTTTAGTTTTACTCAAATGTTTAATATGTGTTAATTATCTTTGACTTCCGAACATGTTACCGTGCGTCTACGCAGTTGATGCCTTTCCAAAGTAGCTTTGCAGTACAGTGCTCAGTGAAAAAAAACAGTAGTCAGTAAAAAAGCCTGCAGTATAACAATGCGATCTGGTGTGCGAGAGGATTTTCAGGAAAAAATCCAATCATTCTTTAACTAAGGCAAAATCTGAAAGTCAGTTTTTTTCTCACTTGCCAGTAGATTAGCGTAATTAAAGTCAAGTCCTCTTTGGAGAGCTGTGACCATAATGGAAAAGAAAGTCATATGTTTACCATGCCGTAATAGAATATTTTGTAATAACACTCATTTTGAAGCATTGCCAAGGTTTTCGTAAGAAGTAATGAAAATGTGTTAGTATGAATAAGAAACACTGATTCTATCTAGCAATAACACATGAATGATAGAATTCTCTATTACCATTGCCAAAAAATTTATACTGACAAGTATACCCATAAAATTTATGGCATGGCATAGAACATTGTATTGTCTTGTCAAATAAAGGAGCATTTTAATTTAAAATAAATTGTACTTTATGAGGTGGTACAATCTTCAGAGACCATTGATCAAAGTTATGATCATTAAGATGGATTTTTAAAAAGTTAAAAATGAGTTTTCAAATATTCTGATTACAAAAAAAAATTTAACTAGTAGCCATGTTTTTAAGATGATAATCTGGATAATTAAAAAATGGATTTTTTTTATGAAAAGAAGTTTCTTTGGTAATATTAGTTTCTAAAGATTTAGGATGCCTCATACGAGTGTTACTTAGTTTACAAAAGAAAAATAATTTCGACATGCCCCACTTAGCAAGAATTTTACATGAAAATTACGGTGTCCATAGAGATATTTTAATGACTTCTTTTACCTGAATCATATAATGCATGCTATTAATAGAAACAGTTCATCAAATGGTCTCACTCTGATTCAATAGGTTTGAGTCAGCTAAGTTTGCATTAAAATAACAAAGATATGCAAATACAAACCAATTTTCATGTCTTTTTTCTATAAGAACATTGCAATGAGTTATTCCATGATAAACAGTATCTTACAACTAACCACAACTACTTTGTAATAAATTTCATTTAAACTTCAAAGTACTTATAGGGTAATAGAAAGAAATCAGGACCAAAAATAGTTTAAAGCTCTAAAAAATCAGTTTGAGAGGAGGATTAATATCAATAAATTAATAAAAGGGAAAATTTTTATAATAATTTATCTGTTCAGCTGCAACCATTACATTAAAAAATTACTTTATTTTTAAAGTTCTTATTTGACAAATGATGGTTTTTATAATTTATGTGCATATTTTGATGTCAGAAGTTAATGAGCAATAAATACATATCCATTAAGATATCAAATATTTTTCTGTGATACAAATGATCTTGAGATAAGATGGGGTATCTAAGTGGTGCTCATTATGATAATAAAAAAGACATAAGCTAAAGTAGAAAAGGCAGTATTATGGTACATAATAAATACAACAAGCAAATTATTAATTATGATTATTAAATCTGATCATAAAATATTGGTGAATGTATTTTATGGGTCAAGATGTACACTTGATGAGTGTTCTTACTATTTGTCTAAATTTCAAAAAATCCATCACATGAGTGAGAAGTTCAATCTAAGCCATTTGAATTATAGATAACAAAGTATTTGATGGCATGGGTTTATAAACATTTTCTCAGATATTGTGGTTTGAGAAATATGGGAATCTTTATTATTCAAACATTAGGATAACAACTTTTTAAATTCATAATTATAAGGGAATGAGTTGTTTTAAACACTCTTTCTCATATATATATTGACACAGAGGGAGAGAGTTAGCCTTTAATGACTCTCAGGAGCATCTTGAAAATAATCACTAGCACAATACACTCCTAACATTTTATTGATGCCTTTGTGCATCAATATAAATGGCAGCTATTGTTACTGAGGTTAATTTCCAAGAATTTAAGTCATCATTAGAGTGCAAGGCAGAAAAATGGATTCAATGATGTTTACATCAAAAGACATGGAGCCTATGAATACACTAGATTAAATGGCAAAGGGGAATTAAGGGTGAGGATGTAATTGCAATAACTAATCAACCGATCTCAAAATAGGGAGATTAATTTGGATTATTTATTCAGGCCCAATGTAATCTGAAGGGTCTTTAAGAGTAGAAGTGGAAATAACAAGTGTGAATATCATAGGGATGTGATGTGAGAAAGACTCAATTGGTCATTGCTGGCTTTGAAGATGAAAGTGACCCTCAGCCAAGGAATGTGGGGACCTTCTAGAAGATGGAAAAGGCAGGAAGTTGGATTCTTCCCAAGAGCCTCCAGAAAGGAATATAGTCCAGTTAACACCTTGATTTTAGACCAGTGAAACCCACTTCATATTTCTTAGTAAAGAAGTGTAAACTAATAAATTTGTTTTGTTTTAAACCACTCAGTTTGTGGTAATTTGTTACAGCAGCAGAAGAAATCTAGTACAATAATTATTTATACATCAGCACAATCTCATAATTCATGTTTTTTTCTTTTCTCTCTTTTAACATTAGAGCCTCACAAAAATGGAGAGAGAGGAAGAAAGAACCTAAATGTCATCCAGGTGCTAAAGATTAGGAACAAATCAAATCAAATCAAATATTCAGTCTTAAAAATATATAGGTAAATTGAACAATTATGCTACAATGAGTTACTGATAAAAGAAAAAGCAATAAATATATCTAAGAGTAGTAGGACGGGGGAAAGACACAGAGAGTTTTCTAGCTATAATGGGGCAGGTTTTACAGAGACTCTGCACTGTTCTGAGTTTGTGGTTTACTAACTGCATAATCTAAAGCAAATGATGCAATTTCTCAAAACCATTTCCTATTCTTTTCTGAATAAAAATATACAACATAAAGCCCAAGTTTAAATTTCCACTCTATTATTAATTCTATAGTTGTTATTAATAGTAGATGAGTATCCACATCTCTGGAGTCATGTCCTTATTCAATAAAATAAAGGAGTTTGATTAGATGAGCTCTAAGGTATCTTCTGTGCCATTTTTCAGTAAGTCTATGATTCAGTTATTTATATGACTTATAAATAAATCCCTATTTGTTGCTAAGGGCAGAGCCTTCTATCCCCTCCTTTCACTGTCTCCACTCCCCACCAAAAACACACATTCGTCAACTTTCCGTCTACCCATCCATGGCTGTGGCTTTCTTAGGACCACAAAGACAGATGGATCTGTTATGCAGATCCTTAGGTGTTTTATTGAAGTGCTGGATATCCTAGAATTATGGCCCTTCAAATTGGATATCCAAAAAAGCTAAATTAAATTGCTTTTGAGAGTTCTCTTTATTAAAATTCCCCATTTCTCTACTGTCCCTAAATTCTTCCAGCATGATTTCATCATACTAACAAACAAAGAAACCCACAGAAATGCATAAAGAAAAACTATGCTGATTTCATAGGGTTAAGCTAAAAATCTTTCATCGAAACATAATGCAGTCATATATTTGCTTTAAGAAATAGAAAAAAAAATTAAAAGCACAATGCTAGATTTTCTAAATACCCCCTGGGAAATTACACAAACCTTAATTTTCCACTAGCACTTTATAGAACCACTAGCACATCTTTATTTTGTTAAATAAATATGCACAATGAAAATAGTATTTCTCACCTTTTAAAGTAGGCAAAGTAACAATCACTCAAAGATATCAGGCCCTAATCGCTGGAACCTGTAAATGTTATCCTATAAGCAGAGAAAGATTGCAGATGGAATCAAAGATTTTTTTTTTTTTTTTTTTTTTTTTGAGACAGAGTCTCACTGTGTTGCCCGGGCTAGAGTGAATGCCGTGGCGTCAGCCTAGCTCACAGCAACCTCAAACTCCTGGGCTCAAGCGATCCTCCTGCCTCGGCCTCCCGAGTAGCTGTGACTACAGGCATGCACCACCATGCCCGACTAATTTTTTCTATATATTTTTAGTTGTCCAGATAATTTCTTTCTATTTTTTTTAGTAGAGATGGGGGTCTCACTCTTGCTCAGGCTGGTCTTGAACTCCTGAACTCAAACAATCCTCCCACCTCGGCCTCCCAGAGTGCTAGGATTACAGGCGTGAGCCACTGCGCCTGGCTGGAATCAAAGATCTCGATATGGGGAAATTATCCTCGATTGTCATGACTGGGCCCTAAATCCAGTCACAAGAGTTTTTGTAAGAAAGAGGCAGAAGGAGATTACACACACAGAAGAGAAGGCAAAGTGACCACAAAGGCACAGATTGGGGTGATGTGACCACAAAGGAATGCTAACGGCCAACAGAAGCTGGAAGAAGCAAGGAACAAATTGTCTGCTATACCTTTGGAGAGAGAAAATGCAGCTGTACTGACACCTTCATTTCAAACCACACCTTGAAATTGATGCTGAACTTCTAGCAAGCAGAACTGTGAGAGAATAATTTGTGTGGTTTTAAGCCACCAGGTGTATAATAATTTGTTACCGTAGCCACAGGAAACTGCTACATACATTAAGAGAGTTCTTCCCCACTTTTTTTATATTTAACAATTTATTTTAAATGTGTTGTAGGGGATAGTTTATAATACAAGAACTGAAGTAATGCTTTAGAAATAATATAGAAAAAATACTTAGCTTATTAGTTATTTAGCACTTAATAGTAATAGAATAATAATTGTATTTGCTTTCAGAACATACTTAGATATTATCTATACAAATTTTCCTAGTTTGTAAATTATTCCCAGTACATCTGCAATTTTTGTAGGTTTTTCTAGTACCTCAAGCTGATGAGTTAAGACTTAGTATTTAACATTATCACATAGCATGTTAGTGTCATAAAAAATTTATACAAACATACATATAATTTCACTGTATTTTTCAAAAGATCAAAGAGTAAGAGTTGTATAAATTAAAATTACTTTCAAAACTATAATATTAAAGTCATTTTGAATAATACTAGTATAAAGTTAATGGCTTTAAACTTATAAAAAATTATTCTAATCCAATTACTCTGATGACAGTTTCCTTATTTTTGTAAATGTTAATTTTAGTGTAGTTTTAAATATAAAGACAATTTGCAGATAATACAGAGTCCCCATATATCCTACATCCAGTGTCCCCTATTATTAACATCTTACGTGATAATGATACATTTGCCACAATTCATGTGCCAATATTGATGTATTATTAAGTTCATACTTTATTCACATTTCTTTAGTTTTTTTTACCTAACATTTACTTAATTACTAAAAAGCAATGCTGAGAAAATTTAAAGAATATGTAAATAAATGAGAAGATATTTGTGTTTATGAATAGAAAGACTCAATATTGTTAAGATGTCATCTTTCCAACTTGATGAATAGATTTAAAGCACTCCCAAACAAAATCCCAGTAAGCTATTTTGTAGCTATGACAAACTAATGTTAAAGCTGCTATGGCAAGGCAAAATACAGCATAGCCAAAACAATGCCAAGAAAGAACAAACTTGGAGTTCTCACTCTGCATGATTTCAAGCGTTATTAAAAAGGTGCACTAATAAAGATGATGTGGTTCTAGCTAAAGAATAGACACAGAGATCAATGGAACAGAATAGAGAGCCCAGAAATAGACCTGCAGAATACAGTCAACTGATCTTTGACTAAGGTGCAAAGGAAAAAAGACAGTCTTTACAAAAAATGGCAAGGGAACAATTGAAAGTCCAAATGGGAAAAAAAAAAAAAAAAGCTGAACCTAGACAGAGACCTTGCACCTTTCATAAAAATAAAATCAAAGTGGATGATAGGCTTATATGTAAAATGCAAAACTTTTAAACTCCAAAAAAAAAAAAAATACAGGTAAATCTACATGACCTTGGAGTTTGGAGATGAGTTTTAGATACTACACCAAAAACACAACCCATGATAGAAAAGATTAATTTGTTAGACCTTACTAATTTCATTTTTATATTTTCACTTCCAATCTTTATTCATAATTCTACCTATTTTCAATAGGTATAAGATGAACTTTATATAGTATGTGCTCTGTGTTTTCCACTATTAGGATATATTTTTCTATGTCTTTATGTAGTCTCTATGGATTTTATATCATTTTTAAAAGAGTGTACATAATTTAATTACTTTTATATGCAAGTGGAGAAAAATATTTAACAACTGTTAGACCAAAATATGATTAATATCCTATGTGTAAATAGGTAAGGCTCAGGAGAACTGTAATCATAAAACTGTGGTAATTTTGACATTATTTTTGCCAGAAAATTTATAGTATATATATTATATATCATTAGACCAAAATTGATGACTACAACTCTCCTGCTACATGTGTTATCAAATACTGATTAGAAGTAGACTTTTGCAAGACTCAGATGAGTGAAGAATGTTTCCTTAGAGAATTGAGGTAACTGTGAAATTACAGATGTAAACACAAAAGTAAGTGCTGGATAATATTTTATGCTACACGAGGGTTTTGTATCAAGAGAAAAATGATGAGAATCTAAACATCTGTTAGATTTTAGGAATGATTCCAAATGTATCCCACTAACTAGGGTGGAGTGGCAATATGGTGTCATTGTGAACAATATGGACTGTTCATATCCCATATAGGATTTGGATTCAAATCCTAGATTGTCACTGGCTAGCTGCATGGCATTCTTTCTGTGCCTTGGTTTCTTCATCTTCCAAATGGGAGAACTACTGTATCTTTTCCAGGAGGATGCTTTGACTAAATAAAAGAATGCATGTTGTGTAAATAATAATATTAACTACTAAATCTACCCTTATAATCTGTAATATATGTAAATGTGTTATGTAATAGTATACCTAAAGTGCATATACCTATACATACGAATTTAAAATCATCCCAAATTTATAAACGTGTGATATACTACAAATAAAGGGTACCTTATTTAACATACACGAGTCATTTAAAAGCAATATATCCTCAAATTGATTTAATTCCAAATAAGTTAGGTCTTTTTATTGCAATATAAGACCTACATATACTATTGGTAAAGTTACTTGCATAAATTGGCAGCCAACAAAAACAAAGCATTTTCCAGAAAAATAATTAGGTTTCGTAAGATTCTTTTGTTAGTAAATTAAAGTTTTGGTGACACATACTTATATTGTCTGTCATTGAAGATAATGTTTTTAAATACTTTTTTTAATCTATGAAGAAAAGATAAAAATGCCATCCATGAATATTTTTAATTGTATCATTCATTAAAAATATTTCCAGATGGAATACACAATTATACCTTTCTGATAATTTTCACATTCTATCATATGAAATAAGTGATTCCCAGTATGAATGGAAATGAGTTGAACACATTTATTGTCTCTCTCTCTCTCTCTCTCTCTCTCTCTCTCTCTCTCCCCTCCTCCTCCTCTGACTCCCCATCTAGTTTTCAGTCTTATGCTCACTCTATTTCACTCTCAAATAGGCAGACTCCAGGGGATTTATGAAAACAGGTCGAATGAGGAGCACCAATTTTTTTCCACTTAAAGTTAATACCTGCTGAACACTTATGAAATACTATTTGAATGCTGAAACAAATAAATACATGAGAACAGCTCTCTAGGTGCATGTGTGCTCAAATACACAGACACACTGTGAAAAAAAGATAACTACAATTTCCTGACCTCAGTCTAACGCTTCAGATGTTGAGTAATCAAAAGAATGAAATATAATTATATTTTAAACTCTGCTCACCCTCTCTTAGTCTTTCTCTATATATATTATAGAAAGTAAATTTTCTCCTATGTCAGAATGCTTTCAAGAGCATAGCTTTATTTTAATAACCAAATATATTTAATAATTATTAAATATTATATTTTATTAATGGATAAATAAAAATCACTTGTTTGATGGTAAAACAGCAAAATTTTGATAATGGTGCATTCTGCCTTTATATGACCACTAAGGTTTTAGAAACCTAACAGTCTTGACAAAGTCAAGTCTGAGTTTTAAGAACACCGAAGCCTCTTAACAACAAATCAATTGCGAGCATTTAATTAGGTAGCTTTTGTGAGATGTTTTGTCCCTTAACGCTATGCCAAAGTTGAGATAGTAAACCAAAAACCAGATAAATCATTTGCTTAAAAATGCACTTGAATTTTTTAATGTCGAATAAGACTAGTCACGTTTTCATAGATTTAAACAGTTAGGGAAAAAATTGAAATTTTAACATAACAAACAGCTATTGCCTTGAGAGATGTGGAAATTTATCCAGGTGCAATGCTCAAAGAACACGATTATGTACAACATACCATCACATTTTCCAAAGTTAAAGTAAAGCATCAAAAATAATAGTTTGTAGAAAAATCTATGCTATGATAATGTGAAATATCCTAATTTTCAGTAAAAATAATTCTTAAATTGTTTCTTAAAAAAATAACAGGTAACTACATCTGAAGAGAATAATTGAATAAGAGTGGTTCATTGCCTTTAAAATAGTTTAGAGACACTGTTTATTTAGGAAAATTTAACTGGATAAATTGAGAAGGAATATAATGTATCTTGAATGAGCAACATTTTCCTGCCATAAAATGTAGTATTTATTTCAATAAATGACTAAAATCTCTTGGGGTTACTAAAATTTCAAGGTTAATTTGTGTTTCCTGTTTAAAGAAGGTAAATAGAGGAAAGGAAAAGATGGTTGTCCATTACTGGATACCATACTATTAAATAATTTATGAAAGAAAACATAGCAATATTAGGAAATCTGTGCCATCATATTTTTTTAAAGAAAAATATACAAAAGGAGATAGAGAAAGTCCTATAAATTGAAAACCATAGTAATTTCACCCCAATAGTGAGTACAGGCATTAAAAATAATTTCTCTGTGACAAAATACCTTGCTTTAAGGTCCAACTGCAGTGGAAATTATTCTAGCTTGTATTTTTTACTTAACTTCTGTTCCTACTTTCCTTTGGGTGGTCACTTAGGTTAGGAATGTGATTATTTGCTGTGAAATTTGACTAAGAATTTATTTTAGAAACTGAGGCTTTAACCTTTATCGTATATATTTAAACACTAATTTAAACAAATTCAATTTCCTTGCAGCTGTTGTTACTGCCTTTCAGAAGCCTAATATGCTCTTCTTTGCCTGTATCTGCTCTTTCGGTCTTTGCTTCAGGGAATATCCTGCAAAGCAGCTCAAGATTATGAGAGCTTCTGCTTTGGAATCTCACATGGAGCAGTTTAGGTATGTGTGTTTGCTGTAAATAATTGATGGGTATAAGTGATTCTAGATTGACAACAAGCAAAGTGATATTCACTATCTTAATCTCCTTAGATTAAGCACAGTATGCTCTATAGGGCATCTGTCCCCTAGAAACAAAGCACAATAATGCAGATGGAAATTGCGTACTTAGTAGACCCAGAGAGGACTGTGAAAGTTAATACCATAATAATCATAAGAAGTTATTATTATGACTTTGTTAGAGATACGGTTAAACCCTCTAATACTAATGAAAATTTTAGGGTTACAAAGCAAACTAAGAATTGGAATATGATATTTCTCCTTGCTTATATTAATGTTACAGTGTAAATTAAATTTGCACCTGCCATCTTTTGAGTTTTTCACTCTGACAGTGGTGAAATTACATTGCATAATAGGTTATTTTTAATGTATGAATCTCTGTAAGACCGTGTCTTAGCCCTGCGAAGGATGAAAGGTAGGCAAAGTGGAGGAAAAGAGCTAAAACTAACATATGCCTAGTATATATCAGGCCCTGCAACAATGTAGTTGTCAGAAATTTTATTCTAAGCCAGGAGTATCAGACTAAAAACTGTACAGTCCATGCTATACGATCTCTGTGTGAAGTTAGAGGATTTGTGTAAAACATTTCTCAATTTTATAGGCAATTGAAAGAAAACTTAAAATGAGAGAGTGCCACTGAAAAGACTAACATATTAGTGAAAAGCATAAATCTAGACTACAGGTTACTCAGAATGAAAGAAGATATATTGAGTTTAATTGAGATTAAGAATCCTTAATTATGTAAAAGGGAATTCTAAATGGTAAGGATCAGGTAACACATTGACTCACATCATTTTACCAGCAGAGGAAAGGCCAGAGCATTTTACTCAGAAATGCAAGAGAAATGAAATTCTGATGGAAATGTTAATATAACTGAAGTAGAGATGAAATAATAGGATTTTAGGACACATTTAACTACCATTTTTTATATTTAATATTATTATACTGAAATGGCACCCATAATGTATCATTTATTAGCTGATTCTTAGATTATCTCTTCACTGTCATTTATATTTAAATACAGCTAAAACTAATAGCTTATTTATAAACTGAACATATTCTATTATTGATTGATATGCTCTCAGAAAATCAATTTTCTTTGACTTGACAAATACTATAAACTACCTTGACCTAAAGGTCATATATTAAAGGATGTTGTTAAATATATTTAGCACCTAGCTAAGTTTTTCCTATTGATATATCAGGAAATTCAAATATCATTGGAAGTAAAAGTGCTGTATAAAAATTAGTTTGAATAGTATGCATCAGAAAAAAATATGGATTTTTATAATTAAGCCCTCTATAGAAAATTTCTTTCCTAATTATGAAAAGTGATTTGTACTTCAATATTAAGTTAGATGTGATTTGAAAATATATGGATGGTCAGCATTAAAGAAGTGAATTAAAATGTGTTGATATGAAATTTGACCTAGTTCACACTTGCGTTATTCCCAAACATAAGAAATTGCACAAAAAAAATTTTACTGCATAAGAAAAATTGAGACATCTCCAAATAACTTCTATTTCATCAAATAATTTAAATATGTAAATAACTGTTGTATATAAGCTAGAAAACTCAAGTGAACTATTCTTTGAAATGAAATTTTCACCAAAATGAGATTTCTTGAGGCCACCATAAATAATTTGGTGCAGTCTATGGATAACTCACAGTTACCCAGGCACCCTGTGAGTTTGCCCGAACTTTCATGGGGAAGTCCCTCCTGCTATAACACTGGGGTGTGGATTACAGAAAGTGACTATCTAAAATCATTCAAATTAGGATATCAGCTTTCATGCTTTGTTTTTTAAAAAAGCATTGAGTGACAGACATAAATAGGGAAGTCACACTTTGTGCATAGTGACTATAGTTTTATGTTCCTGTCCTCCCTCCTCAATTCCCCAACTCAGGAATACTTAGTGGAATGCAATGCTAAATATAGGGCAGACAGGATTGATTAAATTATTGAAATTGCCGTAATAGACATAATAAAAATTATCCTGGGGAAAAATGGAAAGACATTTCCATCAATGGAATAAATGGAGAGCCAGACTCCTTAAAAAATAAAATTTCCACATTTATTTTAAACTCACTTGTAACTAAACATTTAGCATGTCTGAATAGCTCCTAGATTAACTACTTTTGCAGATGAGAAGCAATTTTAATTTTTTCTTATCTCCAAGGAAATTGTTTATTCCACATTATAGGTTTTTCACCTGCAAAATTTCATTTCAGAATTACTTGGTGATGCATGAGAAAACAAGGAAAAAATTAAAGATTTTTAAATGAATGTATTAGCTTCAATTTTCTTCCAAATTTGGGGCATAAGACTAATCCAGTTGCTTGTCGCTAATTTGAAACATAAATGAATTTTCTCCTTTCTCCTGTTGAAAGTCTGTCATAACAAATCGGATCCTATGGAGAAACATGTTAACTCTTTCATCATTCAATGATGATATTTAACTGACTGTTGATATAAACATTTACCTGACCACAAAAATTTTGCTTATCTGGTTATAAATGATTTTGTGGTAGAAGTGGTAAAGACTGTTAAAATAAAAACAAAAGAAATCATGAACCATTGATTACAACTACAATTTAATTAAATATTAGAGCAAAATAACAAGATATGTCTCTTTTTGACTACTATAACTAGACTTGTAATATTTGTAAGGTTTTTGCTGTGAAAACAGCTAACTGGCTCTCAGTGATCATTTCTTCCAGTGAGAACACTGAAAATCTGCTCTTTCAGGTTTTTTTCTCGTTATGCTTCAGTGGCATTATTCCCACTCTCCATTGAAAGAGCTCAACAAACAGTGAAAAGAGATGGACTTTAAAGGGACCTATTGCAATGCTGAAGACAGAGTATCAGTTGGAATGGTATCTATTTGGACAGTCATAGCTGTGATATTAAAGAGACAGGCCATGCCTGACCTGCTGTTGATATAACCATAGGCTGGCAACACATTCCTTAAGAGCCTCACAACCTTCCATCAGTCAAGATTCGTGGAGGACAGATGTTTTCCATCAGAGTGATAGTATTTTTACACTACTTTCATTAAACTGTCATTTTTTAAACTGCTTCAATTTCAGGCCCCTTTTATCGCTTTGTTAGTTTTAATGTATCCCTCTTTACCTTGGATGACAGGGAGGTGGCACTGACTTTAATTGTGTGTATACTTGCCAAAGATTGGACCGTGCACACTTACAGTAACTCTCTCTGGAATTGTACCTAATTGTGAAGTGAAAGCAATATTGGAGCAAGCAGCAGCATAAAGATCACTAGTTATTCATGGCATGGAGACTGAGAAGCATTATGTATGTATTAAAATGCTTTGAAGTGAAACATTTATGCAACTCACTTTGAAAGAATCAATAGCTTTGATATATTAGTGCAGTTGAAAATATTGTTCATTTAACATAAAATGGATATGAGACAGAAATAAAATAGATGTTCGAAATCAACAGCTATCTGGCAAAATCAGAATCACCCTCAGTGCAATCCAACTAAATGATCCTTTCTAAAAGTTCCTCTTTAGTGCAAAAGTTTAAAGATGTCCATTGTGTATCATTTTCTTGGCAATATTTACTTGAATTTTCTCCGTTAGATGTTTCTCCTTTATTTTATTGTTTTGTTTGCATGACTTATGAGGTACAACCATGACTTAGTTCATATGTAGGCTTAAAGTGGAGAATTTATTCCTGAACCCATTATTTGAGGATTAGGGAGTGGGGCTCTACCACCCACTATGTAAAAGAACCAGGTGTTGCTAGACCCTGTACCACATCAGCTCATCCTAATTTTGCTCTGATTTTCCCACACTCTTGTGAAAAAGTATCAAGAATAAAAGTTCTGAGAAGGTTGTTTTAGAATGAAATGACAAACTCCTAAATTTGTGGTTTGATGTACATATTTTAGAGAACTATAAAAGATAAAAATTAAGAGATGACTATATTTAAATGTTAAAAGTCTGCATTTAGGATTCATTAAATTAATATAAAGATACTAAATTACATCCTTGATCACTGTGAGGAGTCACTCTTCAGGATGTTTTCCACTGACACTCCACTTTTCTTTGCAAGTCACACTTTGGGGTTATTATCACAATTATGAGAATAGCTGTTAGTGTCGTTTTCTGATCTTTCTGAAATAAGTTTGTTTTCTATTAAAAGGAGCCAACGGTAAAATAGAGGTCAGTTAGATATTATCACAGTATGAATTGATTGCTTGGACTGAAATTCTTTTCTAGCTTATATTTTGATCGTGTTGAATATTTGTTTATGAAAGCAAACAAAATTTTGCCGTCCCTGTGCTTTTTAAATATGTACTAAACAAATAATCAAGAAATTGTCTCTATAAAAAAGGTGCATTGTCCTCCACACTTACTAATATACACTCTACAACAAGAAATTTAATTAGCCTAACTCAATAACTCACAAAGCTGGTAAAAGAGTGATAATGGACAATCAGAGACCAAGTACAGGGATACTATGCACAGATATATTTCATTAATGGAATTAATTTAGAATTATAATTAAATAGATTACTTACTCTCCTGCACTATAATTTCATTTACCTAAATGATAATAGTTCACCACCAAATATCTATTAAAGAACTCCCCCAATTGTGTCATTTATTGCACAAGTTCACACATTCAAAATAGACCACCAAGTTATAAAACTTATTAATCCTTGTTTTAATTATGAGCTTTCATGCAAAACAATGAACAAATCTATAAATACACTTTCACACAATGAGAGTTAAACTAATCTCCCAGTTAGTAAATTCAGATTCTCCTGTATGTTCTCTGACTAATTCAAAACCATTTGTTGATGCTTGAATTTGAACATTAACAAGAGTAGAATACTCTGATTGTAGAGTTCCTTTGCTTATTAACAAACATTTATTGAGTGTCTACTATGTGCCAATCCCTGTACTAGATGTGTGGAGATATAATAAGAAATGAGGGGGAGCTAAACAATGGGTACACACAGGCACAAAGAGACATAAGGGCATCGGAAACTAAGAAGAGGGGAGGGGAGGAGGATGAGGGATAAAACCTATTCATCGGGTACAATGAACACTGTCCTGGTGCTGGGCACACTAAATGCCCTAACTTCAGCATTGTACAGTGTATGCATTTAACAAAAATATTTGTACCCCCTTAATATTTTGAAATTTAAAAAAGAAATTAAAAGACAGGTATATAATGTCTGTCCTCATAGAGTATACTATTTGGGATACTGTAGAAAATCTGTGAAGATAATCAAGATTGTTTAAAACCTTATAGTCATGTATTGAATTTTATTTTTCCCCTACATTTAAGTTTTTTTTGCATTTTACTCCTATAATATTATATTATAACTTTGATTTTATGCAATTTTCCATACATATTTTATGCCCTAGTAGAGAAATTATATTGTCATTTGTGTTATATTTGAACCTATTAAATATAGTATATTGGACTAGCACATTACAAATGTTTGATATGAAACCTGAGCTTTTTTAATATAACATAGATTTAAAGTATAAGGTTCTATTCTATGTAATGTTCTCTAGCTATACATTAGTTTAATTTGATATTGGTCATTAAGACATAGGAATCATTTTTACTTTTCTCAATCACTATTATTTTGAAGATTTATATAAGATTCAAATGAAGAAGGACTATATTTTTAGGTAACCCAATATTAAATATGTTTTTCCTATCACACAAATCTACTTCAGTATTCTACTATTTTCTCTTTAGTAACAGTCACTCATAGATATGAAGGTAGATGAAAAACAGATAAAATACAAACATCGACACATAATGATTTATAGTAGATTTTAACAATAGTAAACACCGCAAAAGAAAACTATAATGAATCTAGATGTAGGAAATTAATGGTCAATAATTTCTTACAGAAACAAAATATTAAATATATTTAAATGGTATTTTTAAGTAGTTTAAAGATGTCAACCAATGATGGAAAATTTTATTTCTTCTTTAGGCACTTTTAAATGAGTAAAGATATGATACTTGACATTTTAAATGAAAACCTAGAAAGACATAAGGATAATACAAAGACCAATGAGGACTGAAGAGTCTAGCAATTCATTTTTTTAACATTTTCATAATTTCACTTTTACAGTTGTAATAAATAGCTTTAGATAAATGAAAATTTTTATCACCAAATTCTCTTCTAGTTCAATTGAATTATAAGAAGCAATTTTTCTTTATGGATTATAAGAAATGAAATAAATTGATGGATAAATGTTCATTTCCTTCACATCAAAAATATACATGTGTTAATATTTTAGTATCTTATTAAATATATTTAATATTTTGATATTAAACTTTGTGAGTTGTATGTAAATAATTTATCAGATTAAAGTTTGATTCCATTCTTTCAGTTATAATAAGGTAGAAACTAAGCATTAGTTTAAGTAATTTTCTAAAAGTGGTTGACATGAATAAGTTACTTAGGTTTACCTAATCTACTTCCTCATTCTGTGTGTCTGACATGATATAGGATTTTCACTTATGTAAAAATTGTTAAAAAGTATTTACAAAGTGGAACATAATTATTCTTTTATTTTATTACACAAATATGTTACATGACTCACATCTGGTGTCAGTTACATTTTTCCATACATTTCCACTAGTCACATATAAATATGTTTTATTATGCATAAACGAATTGAATCAAACATCTCCAACAATTTGAAATCTCTTGAAAATATTTTTAGGCAATATATTATAAAAGAAATCCAAATATCTTGTCCCTAAAAATTAAACCTAGAAGAGGAAACATTTCAAGGGTATCCCCAATAAGTTTATTCAAATAGAGAATTGGAAATATGAGGCACGTAAACTACATTAAAATATATTTATCTTTACAGTACTTCTTTGAAGTTATCCCATTCCAAAAGTTTAACTCACTGTGATAAGCTTTTTGAAAGGCATTCAAAAATAACGCATGTGAGAAAGCATTGTTTATTATTTATTGCATTATTAAATTTCCTTATATTTCCAGCATTCAAAACTACCAAGGTATTGGACATTTCTTTCTCTTTCTTATCCTCATTCCCAAATAATAACAGTAATTACTCTCATGTTATATGCTACCAACTTAGATGTTTTTCACCATCACCTATGATCAAATTCCAACAGAAAGAGATTATGCTTTGCTGTCAACACCAAAGTTTATGATTATTAGCCTTGTGTATACTGACAAATGGAAAATGTGCCTGTATTTAAATGAAATATCTTTAAACATTTTTAAATTTCTGCATCTGGACTTCATGGATAATCTCCATTCTTTGTATTGTATGGATATATGCGGTGCTTATATTGGTTATGTTGCATACTAGACAGTGTTTTTATTAATCAGAATGTTTTCTGCAGTATCAGAAGCATCTACTTCACAGACAAACCCTATAGATTAAAACTAACAATATTTGGTTATATTATAACTGCAGGATGTAGTTTAATGCTTTTTTTTCTGTCTTAAAATAAAACTTCATATGCTATTGCTTTTAGACTCAAATATCATATGTGAAAAACATGCTGATTCCAAATACTATGCTTAGCTGAAGTTCTCATTCTCTCTATGTTTTACGATATATCCTCTACCCCTGATTGCCTGACAGGTCTCCTGAAAAATCTGCTAAATATGTGAATAGAACTGAAAAAAAATATGTATTCAAGTCATATAGAATACTCAAAATTTCAACAAAGTTCTAAATATGAGATTAAAATTTAAAAGTAGATTGCTACTCTATGTAACTATTAATAGCATAAATGTATATTTGTAGAATTGTGTTGCGCTATGTAAAATGAAAAGCAAAGAAGCTTAGGAGTAAGGCAGATATGGACATGATTCTAGCTCTCACTTTCTAGCTTTTGACAATCAGCAAGTTGCTTATTCTCTCTTAGCCTCAGTTTCTCACCTCTGAAGTTGGAATAGTAAAATTTACTTCACATAACGGTCATGTTTACAATGCATCTGGCACATTTTGAGACTTTCAATAAATGTTAGATCCGTTACATACTTGGTAAAGTTCAGAATTATGACATCTGTGCACGAATTTAAAAGATCTAGTATGAAAAGTAAGACTTTAACGAGGAGCTTATTCCATGGAGTACAAGACTTTGTCTCTATACTCCACTGTATTTCAACTTTTTTATTAGTTGAACAAATACAACAAATTACAAAGGGCATTACAGCAAATATTCATAAACCAAGAATTAGCAAATATTAACATTTTATGATTTGCCTTCATATTTTCTTAGTAAAATAATTACAACTTTATAAACAACTTTATTCTATTTTCTAGTCCTGACCCTCCTTCTCTTCTCAGGAAGATCCACCATCATAATTAGGCATTTATCAGTCAATATATGGCTTCACATATTCACTACATATGTAAGCATTAAATAATTTATAGCCTTACTTTGCCTGTTTTAGTCATTTTACACAAATGCTATCTAATTGTCTATATCTTTCTGTTCATTTATTTTATTGTTTTATAGTATTTCACCTTGATAAAAGCTAATATTTACTAAACATTTCTAGGTGTCAATCACTGTATCCAATATTTCATATGTATTAACTCACTGTGCCCTGACAAAAATCCTCTGGGAGACACTTTTATTATTTTTATATTTCCTATTATGTTTTTATTTTTATATTATATTTATATTTTATAATATTGTTATTTTGCAGATGATTAAAATGCAGCACAGAGAAGTCGAGTAACTTGGTTCAGTGCTACACAAATAGTAAGCGGTAGAAATAGAATCTGACCCAGAATCCACACATTAATCTTACATGACCTTGTGCTCCAAATCAAAGAATACACTATATGTTTGTAGTTATTTTCCTATTGAAGGACAAATCAGCTGTTTTCAATTTTCACCCTTGCAAGCAATGCTGAAATAAAAATCCTCAGATACGTCATTCGGTTTCCATACAAGAGATCCTTCAGGGCAGAGGCTCAGCTGGGTAATTTTGGAATCTCAGGGTAAGCATGTATTCATCAGTGATCTATCTTGTACAAGCCTTTTTACCTCTAACATACTGAGGCTCAAGAAAACCAAGGCATAATTACAATATTTCTTCTAGTTCAAGACCTCTGCAGATTAAAACTGGCTTCCATGCCTGGTAAGTCTGGTATTCTTTAGTCATCTTGTATTTGTGCATGCTCCTACAATAGGAAAAATCTATCTACTATCCTAATAAGGAAATGTTAGATAAACTGCGGGGTGCCCAGATAAATCAGACTTATTGATGAACAATAAATATTTTAGTATATTGAGTGGAATATGATGTACTTAATTCTTCATCTGGAATTCAAATTAAGCTCAATGTCCTTTATTTTTATTTACTAATTTAGCAACCCTACTATATAATCGATCCACTGGATGGCTAATAAACAAAACAACCATTCTTATTTAACAGTAGGCATGTTGAAGATGTCATTGATCCAGTGCCATACAATCCCGTTTCATATTGTTAGGAAGTGCAGTCACTTCTCTGTCTTCCAGAACTTATTATGTATTACTAAAGTGGGTATATACAGAGGATTTTTATATTTCACTCAGTTTTATCTTATAAAAAATGTTATCAGAAACTTCTCCATTTGTACAGTAAGTACTGTAATGCCTTTCTTAACCCAGGATCTCTTGTCTCAAGTTTTTTTTCTTGTATAGTCACTCATTAAGGTGCTTTGTTTTTTTAACATTTTATCCTGAGACATAACTAGAAGGATCATAACTATCTGCCAACCCTCCCTGTTTTGCCTCCTCAAGCCCATGTCTACATCCATTTCCTCTTTGTTCTATGCCCTCAAAATGCACTCTGGTAGAATAAAACTGGGTGGCAGAAACAAAAGGTATTATCAGTAAGCTAAACTGACATCCCATTAAATAATGAAAAAGTTGCAATATATAATCCACCCAAACATTATTTTATGATAACAAAACAAAACAAAAGAAAAAAAAAAGAAAAGGAACTTAATCCAAATTGAATCATCTTCCCTAGGAAATGAGACTCAGAATGAGCAGGAACAAAGGACAGCCAGTGGGCCTTAGGTATTGCAGCTGCCAAAGATAAAATTTCTGCTCCTGGGCATATTCATTTCACTAGTTAAGTGCTACTTGAACTAATAGCACTTTCTTAGGTGAAAAGAATGTTGATCCTTTTCTTATTTTTCCATTATGGAGCTTTGGCATTTCATCAATTGGCATAACCTACCACATAGTGCTGAAATGTTTCTAAGGTTTTTGCATAGAATATGGAAGGACACTTTTGTCCATAAAATAAAGCTTCAGTTTGGATTAAGATTTTTTTTCCAAACGAAGTGAAGTTGATTACTCGGCATCAGCCCTTCATCACAGATACTGATGAGGAAAAATGAATGTAAAAAAAAATAAAAAGAAAAAAAAAAACCCCGAAGGACACTGAAGCCTGTGGGGAAATAATGAACTATAAGTGCTGCAGAGAGCAGCCAGAAATGGAATAATATTTCTTCTGTGAGGACCTCAGTAATAACAACTCATGAGTGATGGAACTTATTGCAAATGGCAAGAGTGCTATGGGAGAAAAATAAAAAATACTACACTGTGAAGGATACTGTTTCACATGCCCTATCTGCTTCCCTTTCTTCACAGACCGTTTGACTTCCCCTTTTCATTATTCCTCTTCCCAAACAACAATAAATATTCATGGATGGCCAAATATACGCCAAGGACTAACAGACACAGCTTTGGAAAACACATGTTGTCTGATTTTAGAAAGATCTAAATTTGTTGTAAAGACAGATGATAAGAATAATTACAAACAAATAGAGAAACACCAATAGCATTGATACGAGGGGGATCCACAAGGAAGAAGGAAGTAATTATAGCCAGGAAGTTGGCTAAGGAAATATTCACATAGGAAGTGGCATTTATGTAAGTTGTAACACAGGAGTAAGGATTTTCTCAGGTTAGAAATGGGGAAAGAAAATTCCAACTAAACACATCAGCCAAAACATATGTATTTTATACATATATGTATTGTATATGTAAAAAATCTGATTGTTAAGAGGATTTTCTGTTTATAATGCTGAAACTGAAAAACTATGTTGTGGAAAATTCTGAGTTCTGAGTAGCCTTAGAGAACTTACAGAGGAATATGAGTGTTACACAAACACAGGGAAGAGAAAGCAAATGAGTGTGCATAAGAAAGAAATGCAACGTGATTCAGTGTCTATAATTAGTGACCCTGAATGGGTGAAACAAATCAGAGGTAATTATATAAATTAGGAGATTATTACAATTATCTGGATGAAGGCTCAAATAAGAGGATGGCAGCCAAGAGAAAATGGAAGGTAGATTGATTTAAGAAGTAGAATTTACAGTATTTGGTGATGCGTTATGTGAGGCAAGAGAAGTACAGATAGATACTACTCTAAGATTTTGCTCTTGCATGAATAAGTACAGTCAGCCCTTCATATTGAAAGTTTCTGCATCCATAGATTCAACCAACTGCAGATCAAAAATATTGGGGAAAAGTTTCTGTTCATGTCATTTGCCCACTTTTTGATAGGGTTCTTTGATTTTTTCTTGTTGATTTTCCTGAATTCTAAATAGATTCTAGTTATCAGCCCTCTGTTGGATTTGTGGCACACAAAAATTTTCTCCCATTCTGTAGGTTGTCTGTTTGCTCTTGTGACAGTTTCTTTGGCTGTGCAGAAGCTTTTCAGTTTGATCAGATCCCATTTATTTATTTTTGTTGTTGCTGTGATTGCCTTTGGGGTTTTCTTCATAAATTCTTTGCCTAGGCCAATGTCTAGAAGAGTATTTCCAACATTTTCCTCTAGAATTCTAATAGTTTCACTCCTTCGGTTTAAATCTGCAACCCAGCGTGAGTTGATTATTGTGAGAGGTGAAAGCTGTGGGTCCTGATTCATTCTTCTGCATGTGGCTATCCAGTTTTCCCAGCACCATTTATTGAATAAGGATTTTTCCCCCAGTGTATGTTTTTGTCTGCTTTGTCAAAGATTAGTTGGCTATGTGAGGATGGTTTTATATCTGGGTTCTCAGACAGAATAATGGCCAAAAAACATATGAAAAAATGCTCAATGTCCCTAATCATCAGGGAAATGCAAATCAAAACCACAATGATATCACTTATCTCCATCACAATAAGATATCACTTATCTCCAGTGAGACTGGCCTTTATCAAAAAGTCCCAAAACAATAAATGTTGGTGTGGATGTGGAGAGATAGGAACACTAATACATTGCTGGTGGGACTGCAAACTAATGCAACCTCTGTGGAAAGCAATATGGAGATACCTTAAAGAGATGCAAGTAGAACTACCATTTGATCCAGCAATCCCATTACTGGGCATCTACGCAAAAGAACAAAAGTCACTCTATAAAAAAGACACTTGCACTTGAATGTTCATAGCAGCACAATTCACAACTGCAAAGGTGTGGAAACAACCCAAGTGTCCATCAATACATGAGTGGATTAATAAAATGTGGTATATGTATGCCATGGAGTACCATTCATCTTTAAGAAACAATGGTGACATAGCACCTCTTGTATTCTCCTGGAGGGAGATGGAACACATTCTACTAAGTGAAGTATCCCAAGAATGGAAAAACAAGCACCACATGTACTCACCATCAAATTGGTACTAACTGATCAACGCTTAAGCGCACATATAAGAATAACATTTACTGGATGTTGGGCAGGGGGAGGGGGAGAGGGAAGAGGGGACAGGCATATACACAAACAATGAGTGCGACACGCACCATCTGGGGGATGGACACGCTTGAAGCTCGGACTTGGGGGGGAGGGGGCGACATACCTAACCTAAACATCTGTACCCCCATAATATGCTGAAGTAATAAAAATATTGGGGAAAAAATTGCATCTGTACTGAACATGCACAGATTTTTTTTCTTGTCATTATTGCCTAATACAGTATAACAATGGTTTGCCTAACATTTATATTGTATTAGATGTTACAGGTAATCTAGAGATGACTTAAAGCATACAAGAAATATGAATAGGTTATATACAAATACTATGCCATTTTATATCAGGGACTTGAGCATCCATGGATTCTGATATTTACAGGAGTTCTTGGAACTAATCCCCAGTGGATACCAAGGGATGTCTGTATATTAATTCCTTAGCAAGGGATTTTGGCACATGGAGGAGGAAAAAAAATGTTAAATTTTGAATCTAGAAGTAAACATGGAATTACAGCTATCCTTGACTCAGTGTGTTTACCACAAATTTAGTTCCATATCCTTCATAGAACAATGGAAATGAATTATGATTAGAAAGTCAATTAATCATATATACATTTCTTAAGTGTTTATAATTTTAAGTTTAAAATATAGATGGCCTGAATTTTAAAAATATTTTTAGATAATACTTATCAGATGTATGGAGCTCATTAGCAGTCTGTAGTGCACCGCATTTTAGTTCTGAATATAACTCAATAGAATGGAATGTTTGAGTGGCGGAATGGATTCTGTTCTTGAATGACCTTTAAACTTTATTAATGAGTGAGAACAACAGATGTTTACAAAATTTCAAGTCAATTTTAATTAACCAATTGTTAAAGAAAAATAACTTTAATTATGCAGAACATCTTAACCTGTTTAAATATTTATCCATGCAATGTAATATTCAGCTGAGCACAACAACAATTGAGATTTTGATTGAAATTTATAATATAGAGGGTGCATTCACAAAAAAGTATTTTAAAATTATTTAATGTAATCTTGTATAAACCTGGAAGTATTCTTGTAAATTTGTTTTGTCACGGAAGAAATTGAAAATTCAAAATATTTCAGTCTCAGAATGGTAACAGTTTATCATAATTAATGCTGCATTAGGTCACAAAGTTAGGACACAAACTAAATTTTTGAATCCAATCCACTCAATAAGTCATAAGAGCAGTGTAAGACAATTTTGAAAAAACTTTTCATTGAATCTGTATGTAATTTCCTCTTGAAATGCCTGTCAAACGGAGAGTTTTTTTTCCCCCCTCTAAATTACATATGTTAGAGAATGGGATGTAAAACAACTGTCAAAAAAAGTTATTTGAGAACTATATAAATAAATGGCTTGGAAGGGTTAATGGAATCATAAGAAAACAAATTTGTTAGGGATGGCGGCCTATCAGAATGGCATGGAAATGGGAATGACATTTGAAAATTGATTTCGAATCTGGTAAGATTTCATAAAAGAAGAATATTAAAGACATTTCTGACAGAAGAAAACAGAATAAAAGTCAGAAAGAATGAACCATAAAAAAGGAATAGGAAATATTGCTCAGATTTATAGTATACATTTCTATAATGAGCAACTGTAAATGTAGTCTGTGGTCAATTGAGAGCGATTTTAATTTCAGACTAAGATGTGACTAAATTAATAAAATAGGCCGATTTCTTCTTTTGCTTTTTAGATGTTTTACCAATAGAAATAGTTTTTTTCAAACAAAATCTTAGATGAAACCCTAAAGTATGAGATATACTAAATTAGAAAAAACTCAGTGAAAGCTGAAGCAAGGGAATAATGTATATCTTGGCTTATAATGATAAATGTGATTACATTAAAATAAGAAATTTTATATCACAAAAATCCTTACAAAGTGAAAATGGCTCTGATGAAAATAAAACCACAAAATAAATGCAGCAAATATGATAGGCACAAAGTTACTCATTTAACATAGGAACATGATATGAATCTATGATAGAAAAAGAGGAACTACCCATAACAAATGGATAAAAGACACAGATTGGGAATTCTTACACAACATATACATCCATGAAAAAGTAATTAACATAGTTAATGAAATTCAAATTAGAATCACCTTAGTATAAATTTTTCCCTATCAGAATAGCATCTATTAAAAATTTACAAAGCACAATATTAAGAAGAACGTGAGGTAATAGGCACTCTCATATACTACCAGTGAGAGAGATTTATTCTCACTGTGGTTTATATTGCCAAAGTACAGCTGGGCAAATAATTACATTTAAAGAGCAAATGACTTTTGTCCTAATAATATCTCTTCAAATAATAATGTTATGTATACATTCTTTCATTGGTTGCAAAGATATAAGTATAATTTTGATCATTATAGCATTGTTTACAATAGTGATATCCTGGAAAATAGCATACCTCTCCAAATATAGGAATTCTTTCTGTTTGTTTATTGGTTTAATTATGTACATCAAAGCCATAAAATGCAAATCTGTTTTTAAAAAGCTAAACCTATAAGTGTTTTGCTTTGGAAAATTCTCAATGATATATCTAAATAAAAACAAAAAATGTAAGCACCGTGCAATGTAGTCTCACATTTGATTGTGCAGTTATAACTTCATTAAAAACATAAAAATCTGGTATTGCAGTTGCTATTTTCATACATTAGCCATCAGTACATGTTGAAGTTTTATTGACATACATATAACTTTTTCATACAAAGAAATAACTGGTTTCATAATAATAGGCAAAGCAGAATGAATCAATGAGGTATAAAGAATATCAGCTATTCTAAATTAAGAAAAACTACAATTGAAATGCGGGTAAACTTAGTTTAGAGCAAAGGACCTAACAGACATTTATAGAACATCCTACCCCCAAACTACTGAATATTCATTCTTCTCATCAGTACATAGAAAATTCTCTAATATTGATCACATCTTAGTATACAAAATATGTGTCAACAAATTTAAAAAAATATAGAAATTATACCATGTATCTTCTCATACCATAGTGGAATAAAGTTAGAAATCAACTCCAACAGAACCACTCAATTATACACAAAGCCATGGAAATTAAACAACCTACTGCTGAATGATCATTGGGTCAAGAAGGAAATTACGGTGGAAATCAAAAGATTCCTCAAACTAAATGACAAAGGGGACACAGGTTATCAAAATTGATGGGATTCAGTGAAAGCAATCCTAAAGGGAAAATTCACAGCCTTAAATACCTACATCAAAAAGACAGAAAGATCACAAATCAACAACCTAATGAATTATCTTAAGAAATTAAAAAAAGGAAGAACAAACCAATCCCAAGCCCAGCAGAAGAAAAATAACAAAGGTCAGAGAGCAAAACTAAATGAAATAAATAACAAAAGAACTATACAGAAGATTAATGAAACAAAAATTTGGTTCTTTGAAAAGATAAACAAAATTGATGAAATGCTCACTAGATTAACCAGAAATAGAAAAGAAAGGACACAAATAAGTTCAATCAGAAATGAAAAAGGAGATATTACAACTGATACCACAGAAATACAAAATATCATCTGTGAATACTATAAAAATCTCTATGCACAAAAACTCAAAAATGTGGAGGAAATGGACAAATTCCAGGAAACATACAACCTCCCAAGGCTCAATCAGGAAGAAATAGAACTCTTGAACAGACCAATTATAAGCAACAAAATTTAAGCAGCAATAAAAAAATCTTCCAACAAAAAGGTCCCAGATCAGATGGTTTTATAGCTGAATTTTATCAGACCTATAAATAATTGGTACCCATACTGCAGAAATTATTTTATAACATTGAGAAGGAAGGAATCCTCCCCAGTTTTTTCTATGAAGTCAGTATCATTTTGATACCAAAGACAGGAAAGGAAACAAAAAAGAAAAGTATAGACCTATATTCCTTATGAAAATATTAATAGATGCAAAAGTAATCAATAAAATTCTATCAAACCATATTCAATAACACTTCAAAAAAATAAGCCACCACAATGAAGTGGGCTTCATCCCAAGGATGCCAGGATGGTTCAACATACATAAATCCATAAATATGATTCACTACATAAACAGAAGCAAAAATGAAGACCATATAATCATCTCAATAGATGCAGAAGAAGCATTCAACATAATTCAACACCCTTTTATGATTTTCTCTTAACAAAATTGGTGTAGATGGAACATATTTCAAAATTATAAAAGCATTCCCACTCAGAACTGGAACAAGAAAAAGATGCCCACTGTAACCACTTCTTTCTTTAGAGTAAAACCAAAGAGAACATGTATGTGTCCCCAGGCCCTGTGTTACCTGGATCAAAATCTAAAGAGTTGTCTACTAAAAGCTTCTCGGTAGGAGCATGGTGGAGACAAGCAGTGCAAAGTGGGAAAGCTTGGGAAGCAAGAACCCCAAGAGATTGTTCTCTCATTTCATTTTTTTTTCTAGATCCCAAACAGCATTAATTCTAAGAAATCGCTGAAGGTAGAGAAAGGCCAGGATCAGCTTCCAAGACAATTCCTCATCTTGTTGAATAAATACATAGATTTTAGCTTTAGGCTCATGAAGTCTTTCCAGAAAGTAAAACTGAAATAATTTATTTGCCTGTAAATCCACATATATTGTGAAGTCTCTTTTAGCCCACCTGCAATGTTTATTATGGATTCCACATATTTCAGTAATAATTTCCATTCACCAAGGGCTTACTAATACTGTCACATTTCAGTGAATACCTGAATGGGGCCTCAGTCTGTCTATGGTGGAACTAAGCTATGAAAATTCTCCCTCTCCCTTTACAACACTATCTGCCAGAGGAAAGCAAATTCTCTCCTCTCTTCCTCCTCCTCCTCTTCCTTCTCCTCCTCCTCTGTCTGGTCCCTCCATATCTCTCTGACTCTCTTTCTCTCTCATGTTCTTTTTTGGAATGGGGGTCCCAGTGATCTGTTCCCTGCTGTTATTACTGCCTGGTTAGGCAAGAATAAATAATATAACAACTTCATGAATCAGGAAATAAATTCGGTTTTCCAAATCTTTTTCTTCCTGAAGGCCATGTGGTAAAGGGGAAAGAAACAGGAAAGCATTGGATTCTGGACTTTAACTTCCTCCTTGAAAAAGTGAATATAAGGATATCCACCATTTCTTGTACATACCAAATTAATTGATATATATGAAATTATTTTATAAATATTAAAGCATTGACCAATGCAAGGTATAATTATTTGTTTCAATAATAATAATATGATTAGCTAATATGCACTGAGTGAGCACTCTCTATGAACCCAACCTTATCCTTAGCTCTTCACTCACTTTTGCAACTATTCTGCCAATATCAAGCCTTTACTTTATTTCCCAGTGAATATGACTTTTGCTTTTGACTTTCCCAAATTTCCAATCTGCTTGGAGCAGCTAACTTTGGAAAATTCACTATTTAGAAGGAAAAGTTAGACTCTTCCAGCTGGCAAATATCACCCACAACAGCTAAGCTCTCTTGTATAAGGACTGATCTTTTATGTTTATATATGTTATAGTCTCTACACTATGGTGAGGTTTCCAATGGCTGTATGCCAAGAAAAAGCAAAATTGAACATCTTAGTGACTCTGACAGAAAGTTTCCATTGGCATTCTTATAAGTTAAGTGGAAAGGACATAGAGATATGGCCTTCAAATAGAGCAACAGTCTACTACTGTGTGTCCCAGAAAGCAAGAGTTTGGTTAATGAGTGAGAATTAGACAACAGCCCATGGTCTACATGTTAAGAATATCAGATGGTGGTTCTCACAGAGAAAAATGTAGTTGTCATATTTTTCCCATTCTGATGTGTTCAAAATTGATTAATGTTATCAAGACTCAAAAAAAACACTTGAATTTTCTTGCAAAGATGACATCAAGGCAATTGAATTTCAGTTTGTTTTTAAGGTCAAAAGAATAAGGACAACTCCCTCCCCACCCACACACACACTTTTTATAGCATTATAGCATTATGACAATTTAGCAAAATAATATCAAGATTTAAATGTATGATCTCATTGTGCTAGAGTTCCAATGGCCTACTACCTTAACTAATCCACAAAATGAGAGTTCAACCCAGAGGAATTATCTAAGATTCCCAGCACGAAAAAGGGAGCACATTTATTTTGTCCTATAACAAGGTTTTGCCCTACATTGTGTTTATTTTGAAACCAAACACATGGATTTCTCTTTAAAAAGTTCCGGAAAATACCATATGACTCCAAGTGATTTTGAGAGGTTTACACTCTATTAACATAAGGAAGCAGAATAAATTAGGGAAAATAGTAAAAGGAAAGAAATACATAGTTAAGCTAAAAAAAAAAAAAAAAAAAAAAAAAAAAAAAAAAAAAAAAAAAAAAAAAAAAAAAAAAAAAAAAAAAAAAAAAAAAAAAAAAAAAGAGAAGACCCCAGATCTAAAAAAAATGAAAGAGAAAGCAAAACCAGAGTTCTCAGGGGTATTGACCTTTGGGGCCGGTATAGTTTTCAAACTGAAAATCAGCTCTAACGTTTGAGTCTAATGCCTATTGGAGAACAAAAGTTATGTTTAGGCATGCAAATGCTGGAGAAACAGGCTCAAGCCTTCTTCAGGACATTCTTTGAATGTGTCTTATCTTACAGAAAATCCAGGGAAACATCAGAAAAGATTATTGTCTCTCCGGACATTTTGGTAGAAAAAAGAGCACTCACAAGAAAGAAAAATTCCAAACTAGTGTTCAGTGTTAGCGTGTGGCCCACATATATTCTACCTGCGGGGTGCAGGGACTGACTTGCAAGATGCTCAATTTGTATTAAAATGACTCTGTTTCATTAACACAGGAAGATGAGAACCTATTCGGTAAAAATGAGCTTTTTAAAGTTTTTTTCTTTCTTTCTTCTTTCTCAAGATTCAAACTTCTAGGGGTGGGGAATCTGCAGCCTTGGGGCCAAATGTGTCCTTCTGGATCCTCGAGTGCGGCCTTTCGACTGAATCCAAATTATACAGAACAAATCCTTTAGTAAAGTCTACGCCTCTGAGTTTTCCACTTGGACTTGATTCATCTCGGAGTCTCTTCTCTTTGGAAAGGACTTGGAATCACCAGGATTTAAGAATGAATAATTTGTAAAGTCTTTATGTTCTACTATGGACTGTTCAGGTTATGAATAAGAGAATCCATTGTCGGTACAATTAAATACAAAGGACATAATATTTTATAAGGACATAAGAAATCTTCAGGAAACTCAAAGGCAGGAATAGATGGCCCTCAGAAATAAATGGATCTATTAATTAAGTATATAAGAAACCCAAGAAATTAAATTCCTCTCTGTTGTCCTGGTCACTTTTCTTCATCTCTGCTCCATTTCTCTTTTTTTGCTGTGTAGATTTTTTTTTTTTCCCCAAGGCAGTTTACATCATAGAAAACCTAGCTAGGACAGAGTTTATAAATTTTTACCTGACTTCTATTTAAAAGATAAAGGTAGAAGATTTGAGGTTCATTCTAATAATTTAAGCTCATTCCAGCACATAATGCTGTTGATTCATAGTAAAACTCTGGATGAAATACAAATCCTAGACAAAATTACTAACAAAGGACTCTTAAAAGTAAACAAGTACAGGTGACCTATGGAGGAGAGTCACATTATGGAGAAACGAAGAATAATGAGTAGTTTTTTCTTCCTTTTCCCTCTTGTGCCTTTCCTCTGAGCATGTTCCTAGCCACAGAGTATCATGGAAACAGAGGCTAAGGAAAATAAAACTCTGATAGAAACCCCATCTGTCTGGATGTAGGAGTAATGAGGACCTTATGGGCTATAGAATATACATAGTCCCAGAGAGTAAATAACTTCAAGAGCATCCTCTATTCTGTGTATTAACTCTCAGGCATTAATCACACATGCCCAGAAAAGACCCAAATCAAGGTAGCAAAAACTGAGAGTTCTTGAATTCTTGCCTAAACCACTCCTATAGATCTCAGACTAACATTTGACATATGCATGAGAAAGACTCAAACCAGCATAGGAAAGACATAGAAAATGGAACTGAGATTTGAACTATTGCCTATAGAAAGTGAAGTATAAATTACCTCGATGTTGGTGACTGGTTTCATCTTAAATTCATGATCCAAACCAAAGCTCCTAGTGACTAATCATGCTACAATTTTTATAATTTATTCACAGTTCCATGTTCCTACTTTCTTTTCTCAGTTAAACTCTCCAACACCTCTCCCTCATCCTCAAAGTTACTTCATAGCCTTAATTAGCATAATTCACTGAGAAAATAGGTAAAATTAGAAGAGAAGTTCCATAAGCTTTCAGAGCATAACTGTGCCTATATCATCCCCATACCTAACATGATATATTCTTCCCTCTCCCTTGTTACTATTAGATAAACTTCTGTCCTTCTAAGTAGGGTCATCACCTCCAAGTACAAAGTCCCATAGCTCCCAAGAAAAAAATTTAGCAATTCTTTCCTCTCATTCTTTCATCACACTCTTTCTCCCTCTCTCTGTTGTTTCTTTTTACCATGTCTCCCACCTTAAATAAACTCTTTCTGAACATTACTCTTACATCACTGTCTATTTTTTATTCCTTCATTTAAAGCTAAATTTGCTACCTGAAAATCTCTCTCCAATTAATTCTTGAAAAGACTACAATCATACTTTTAATACTATTTTTTATTCCACTCTATGAAAACTTGTTTCTTACCAAGGTCACAATGGAATTTCAACATTTAGAAATCTAGTGCTAAATTCTACCTGCTCTCTGAAGCATCTGACATAGTTGATCATGTACTTTTCTCTCAAAGCACTTTCTTTGCTTGGTATCCAGGATAACACACATATCTGGATTTATTCCTACATTTTTTTTTTTCTGTTTGTTTTGTTTTTTTTAGAGACAGAGTCTCACTGTGTTGCCCGGGCTAGAGTGCCGTGGCGTCAGCCTAGCTCACAGCAACCTCAAACTCCTGGGCTCAAGTGATCCTCCTGCCTCAGCCTCCCGAGTAGCTGGGACTACAGGCATGCGCCACCATGCCCGGCTAATTTTTTCTATATATTTTTAGTTGTCCAAGTAATTTCTTTCTATTTTTAGTAGAGACGGGGTCTCGCTCTTGCTCAGGCTGGTTTCGAACTCCTGAGCTCAAACAATCCGCCCGCCTCGGCCTCCCAGAGAGCTAGGATTACAGGCATGAGCCACTGAGCTCGGCCTATTCCTACATTTTCGGATACTTCTCAATCACCCTTTCAGGTTCTTCCTCACATCCTCAACCTCTATCTTTCGGTGTCTTTTTTCTTTCTTTCTGTTTACTCCCTTGGTGATTTTATCCAATCTCTTGGATGTAAATATCATTTTTATGCTGAGGACTCCCAAATTTATTATTTTTATCTGAATCTTTCCCTGAACTCTAGGGCCTTGAATTCGTAGGGAGATCCCTAGTTAGGATCCCTAGTTAGGATGTACAAGATGTCTACTAAGCATGTCAAACTTAAAAAGTCCACATAGGGCTCATGGGCTTCCTCCAGAAAAACATGCTCTTTACACAGTTGTCCTCATCTAGGTTAAATGGCAAATCTATCCTTCTAGATGTTTAGGAGGAAGAGCATGGGGACATCCCTGGCTTCTTCCATGCTCTCAAACCAGGTATCCAACCTGTTGGCAAATATTTTTTTTCCTACCCACGTAATAGGAAATCTAATGATTTCTTGCTACCTCTACAACTACCAATCTGGCTCACACCACTTTATCTCTTATTTTATTAACTTTCTAATGGTTGTTTCCCTACTTGTGCATTTACATATTTTATACTAAACTCAAAAGAGTGATCAATATTAGCCTGATAAACCACGTCAAATCATAGTACTCTGATTTGAAAACTTGACAAAAAACTTGAATGTCTTTCTATCTCACTCATGTTAAAAGCCAAAGTCCTATCGATGATCTACAGAGCTACGCAAGATGTTTGACCACATTTGCCATTACTCTCTTCCTTTCTTATTACTCACAATCACACTGAGAGCTTTGATGTTTCTCACATATGCCGGGCATGCTTTCACTTCATGATCTCACCTACTCGCTCATGGCTTTCACCCTTGCCTCTCTGTTCATTCTTTTCTCTCCACTCTGGAATGTAAGCTTCATAAAGGCTGGGATTTTGTTTGCTTTCTAAATGACTGTAATATACCATCTTGTGCAGTATCTGTTTAATAGTCATCACTCAATAAATGTTAGCTGAACGGATGAGTAAACTCTTTCTCTGACGATTTAATCAGCTGTGATGAGACGGATGCTCTACTGTAGTGTAATCAGAGGAGCAGTGGACCTAGAATCAGAATAAATGGGTTCAGATTCTCAATTTAAAAGTCACTTATTCTCTCTTGGCTTGTTATCATCTGCATAGTGTTATTTTTTGTGTACGTTTTTACGTGTGTGAGTGTGTATGTGTGTATTTATACATAATAAATGTATAAAGTATTATACACAAGTAAGCCTATCACTATTTCATGCTAGATTCCATGATTGATGATTGATATTAAGTATAAAAATAGACAATATTGGCATAACTTCCATATATCTAAAAGTTTATCTAAAAGATGGGGTAGATCATTGACTCCAGCCACTAAAATATGGTGAATTGAGTCTCACAATTATTAAACAACATTCTCAATGCTAGAGAGCAATTACCACAGTACTTAAAGCAGAAGCAGTGTTTGTCAAATGTGGCCTTTGGAACACTTGTAACAGATTTTCATTATTATAATGTACATTCTTGAGCCCTACTCTAGACTTGGTATTTGGAATCTCTGAGATTAAAGTCAAGGGCCATATAAGTACCCTATGTCACTGTTAAGTATAACGTTGGAGAGAAATTAGATTGTAGAAAAACAAAACAAACCAGAAAATGGTATTTTTTGAGCAGTAGGTTGTATGGACCTCAATAAATACTGGAAGAACTTGCACATTAAATAAGGGAACTTAGGTATTATATTTCTTTTTTCTTTTGTAAATATTCATGTTCATATGAAGCTTGGAACAATATTTATATTACGTGGGCTGCCTGCTCCCTGCAAAAAATAAGATTTCCTGATTTGTAGTTTTACTTTTTTGAAAGCAGTATAATTCTGAGTATAGAAACCAATACTCAGAGAATTTAGTCATAGTCACCAAAATTTATGATTTGGTATAAGATTTCTTTACTGTAGTATTTTAGTGATTTTTACTAGAATTTTTATTATTCCTGGACATGGCAAATAGGCTTAAAATAATGTAGATATCTGTAGGAGGACTTGGTTAGTAATGCCATTAAAGTATAACACATAAACTAATATTCCTTTTTAATATTTACAATTATTCTTTGGAAAAGTACACAATTTTAGAATAAGTAGTATTATATTATACATACTTCCCTCTTGGAAATCAAATCAAATATAAAATTTTATTATTAAGGCCCCCAAATTTCAGGCATAGAAAAGAAAAAGAAATGCATTTTTTGAAATGTGTTATATAATTACCAATAACTGAATGAACCAGAAGACAAATTCTCTTATGTCTAAAAGTAGCAGCTGCAGTATTGGCTTACTAACCTAAACATAAGTTTAGAAAACTGTTCCATGGAACCCTAAAACACTGAATTGGAAGGGAACAGTCTATGTTTATTTTATCTATTATTGGCATACTTTCAGTTAAGTATTAAGTGTTTAAATTCTAATTTCTATGGCTTCTATGCCTTTTGGAGATTCTGAAAGTTCTAATTTAAGTTTCATAAGAATCACAGATTTCTTACCTAGAACCCCTTAGAATTTTCACAGTAGATAATTGTTTTGTATGAAAACTAAAAGCAGACAGACAAAATCACACCTCTACGTCAGATGATCATGAGCTATATAATAGGATGCTTGTATATATCAGAAATGACAGAGATAGTCCCTAATGTAGGTTCCTGTATCTTGGTAGATTGACTGACTGTTTTGCAATGTTTTAAAACACTAGAGCTGAACAGAACATTTTATTTTATTCTATCATCTATTATAAAATACACAGTTGATGTATTCATAATTGCAGCATGTTTGTACCATAATAATGTGAAGCTGAAAAAGGAAACACACCTAAAACAACAAATCAATGAGTAAGCAGATTATTCTAATAAAGTATGAAGAAGGGATCTGAGGGGTCATTGGAGGCTGACTCACATTAATCTGAAGTATTTTGCCTCCTAGAGATTATGCAGCTGCAGAGCCAGTGCAAAACTTTTGGCAGTGCTTCTTTTTTGTTTTAAAATTTTTATTTTTAATTATTATGGGTGCATAATAGCTGTACATATTTATGGGGTACATGCAATGTTTTGATACAGGCATATAATGTGTGATGATCAAATCAGGGAAATTGGGGTATCCCTCACCTTAAGCATTGATCATTTCTTTGTGTTCGAATATTCTACTTCTATTTTTTTAGTTATTTTAAATAATACAATAACTTATTGTTGACTGTAATCACCCTGTTGTGCTATCAAATATTAGATCTTGTTCATTCTCTCTAACCATATTTTTGCATTCATTACCCATCCCCACATTCCACCCACCCCCACTACTCTCTATCTCCATGAGATCCATTGTTTTAATTTTTAGCTCCCACATATGAGTGAGAACATGTGAAATTTGTCTTTTTGTGCTTGGCTGACTTCACTGAGGAGAAGAGAATTAAGGTTTAAACTGTCAGAACCAAGTGTAACTCTGTTAGGAGAACTGATCCTACTGCTGCTTGACAGGGAATAAAGCAGCTACACCAACACATACCTTCAACATACAGAAAGGAACTTCTCATGTCTGATTATGATCTGGATACAATATACTAACCTTCTATTTAAATGTGAATAGAGAGGAAAATCCTTTTTAACTTTCACCAACACAACTTTCAGTTCTAGTCACAGCCAAGAAGCTGTTTTCGGCTATTCTCTTACTGTAAACAGAACCAATTAATAATGATAATTAAACATTTATAAAAAATTGTCCAAAATATATAAAGTAATTCTGTTTAGACATTGGACAATAATCAATTTAAGGTCACAATCTTTGAGAGAAGATAAACGAAGAAGACGAGGAAACCATTCACACAAGCTCTGCCCTTGTAAGAACTGTCCAAATGATGGTGTAGGGAAAGAGGGCCAAAGAAGAGAGGGGATAACTCAATGGGCATAGGAGAGAGATATTGGACATTGACACTATCTAGGTAGGTGGCATTTGAGAGGATAGCATCCTAGAGAGAAAAGACTTCAGAGCCCCACATATCTGTGCATGACTAACAGAATATAGTCACTTAGAGCCAGGGAAATGTACACAGATTTCAGAGACAGGGTAAAGCTGTGAGATGCAGTTTGGAGTGGAACCCCAGCCAGAATGGAATGACCTTGGTGAACAACCTACCTTCCTGTTGAAACTCCAGAAAGACAATGAACCATGAATAAAAGGCACACCTAAGGAGTAATATTTACAGGAACAAAGTAAAACCTGAAATAGACTTGCCCTGACAAATATTGAACACAGCTTTATTATGATCAAGATAATCTATGAAGAATTTTAAGTGTATGACAGAAAATAATTTAATAATTTTAGAGAAAAATAACAAATCTAGATTCTATAATATATGTTAAATAAATCTAGTAAGTTAAAAAAATTAGTAGTTATGTTTATTAGTCAATTGCAGGAGAACCAGAAAGGATCCATACATTGGATGTAGCAGGCAAAGATTTCCAAATAATATGGTTAATGTATTAAATGGTTAATAGCTAATATATTAGAGAAAATGGAGTAAAAGATGGGAAAAATGGATAGAAAGAAATAATTTCAAAACATGTTTGGAATAAATAAAAATAAGAATCCCATGTGAATTCCATAAATGTAACATACAACCACCTGAAGTTAAGGACTTGATACGTAGGTTAACAGAATCCTGGACCCTAGAAAAGATAGGATTCATGATTTAAAAAAGAGATCAATAAAAATTATCCAAACTGAAACACTGAGTAAAAGATAATGAAAGAATGGTAGATACACACGTAATGCCTCAAAATATTTAATGTGTATGTAATTGTGGCATGACTAGGAAACAAGAAGAGAATGTTGAAAGATATATGAATAAAACATGACTAAGAATTTTCTAAATTTGATGAAAGATATAAAACCACAGATTCAAGCAGCTCAATGAACACGAAGAAGCTGTATAACTACAAAAAAAAAACATAGATATTTTTATTATAAGTGCATTATAATAAAATTACTAAAAGCTAAATCCAAATAGAAAATACTTAAAAGCAGCCAGATATAAAACAATAAATTATTCAAAATGAACAGAAAACAATAATATTGAAAGTTGGCTTTTCAACAAAAACTATAAAAGGTAAAATACAAAAATTATAAGTTTAATGTGTTGAAAGATGAAACATGTCAATAAAAAACAAAGGCAAAATAAAGAGGCTTTATAAAGAGAGGGGGAAAAAAAGCTGAAGGAATTTATCTCCAGCAGATCTGAATTGCAAGAAATACTAAAAGTATTATAGTTATCTATGCTGGAAGTAAAGCATGCTGGATGAAAACACTGAATTGCAAGAAAGACTGAAAAGTTCCAAAAATGATAATAAATTGATAAACGTAATGAATATTGACAGTTCAAAATAATAATTTACTATGAAACTTAAAACATAAAGAAGTAAAACATAAGATAACAATAGAACAAATGGTAGTTGGAGGGTAAATGGAGTTTAATTATGCACCATTTTGGAAGTGGCTAATGTAGTGTTTTAAATAAATTTTAAATGAAAGAAAAAAGTGAACATTATAATCTCTAGAATAGCAACTAACAGAGCAATTAAAGTAAGTATAATCAAAAGCTAAAAGATAACAAAATGGTAGATTGATTTAAAAATTGAATAAATTAAACTAAAAAACGGTTGGCTAAAAAAAGAACATATGAAACAAATTCAAAACAGTAGCAGTGTGGTAGACTTAACTCCAACTCAATCAGTAATTACATTAAAATTAAATGGCATAGAAACTTCTATGAAAAACAAAGATTATTTTATTGGATGAAGGTAATAAATACATATATATGCATACCACTTCATAAATATAGATATATTATATGTAATATATACATATACCACTTTAAATGTGAGGGAAAAGTTTAGTTAAAAGCACATGGATGGAAAAATACTTGTCATGTAAACACTTTGGTAATGATCAGATAAAATATTCCTTAAGGCAAGAAGATCATAGGATATAAATAAAATATTTCACAGTCATAAATGGCTAACTAAACATGAAGACAAATAAATTCCATTTAGGAGGGCAAAAACATAAACAGTAATTTCAAAACACAAACTTAATAAGATTTAAAAGAGAGAGGGAGAGAGAGAGAGATGGGTAAATCAACAATTCTACCTGGAGATTTTAACAAACATATTTCTCAGTAACTGTCTCTCTTCATTTTGTGTTACTCTAAAGGAATACTTGAGGGGCCTGGGTAGCTTGCAAAGAAAAGAGGTTTATTTGGCTTATTGTTCTGCAGGCTGGAAGATTGGGCATCTGGTGAAAGTCTCAGGCTGCTTTCACTTACAGAAGAAGGAGAAGGGAACAATGTAAGCAGCGATCAGAAGGCAAGAGGAATCAAGAGATCGAGGGATGAAGTGTCAGGCTCTTTTTAATGACCAGCTCTGGCAGGAACTAATAAGAGCCAGAATTCATTCATTACCTCAAGGAGGGCAATGAGCCATTCATGAGGAACCCACTTCCACCACCAAAATACCTCCCATTAGGCCTCAATTCCAACATTGGGGATCAAATTTCAACATGAGGTTTGAGGGATAAACATCCAAGCTATACCAATAACAAAGAGACAAAGCAGATGAAAAAAATCAGTAAGGAACATTTGACATAATTCAGTAACTTACCCTAATAGATGCTTATAGACCATTATACCCATATTTGTAGAAAAAAAATTCTTTTAAAGTACATAAAAACATTTACCAAAGTTGATCCTAAACCCTTAGCTATTAAAAAAAATAAAATTGTACAATTGTATGTTGTCTGCCTACAGGGAAATTAAACTAAAACACAATAGTAGAATGATAACTACATAAAATGATAGGTGTTTGAAAATTAAGAAAAATACTTCTAGTTACCTCCCCCCCAAAAGCAATAGAATAAAATAGAAATAAAGAAATATTTTAAGCTGGATAACAACAAAAATATGACATCAAAACTTGGGTAATGTACATAGAGCAGTATTCATATTGAAATTTAAAACAAGAAATGTTAAAAATTAAGTAAGCTTCCAACTCAAGGAGCTAGAAAAAGAACAGCAAATTAAAGCCAAAGTAAAAACAAAGAAAGAATACTTTTTAAAAACAAGGAAATATCAAAGAAAAAACCCATGTATACAATACAGAAAAGTCAAAAAAATTAAATGGTGCCTTTTGAAAAGATTAATAAAATTAGTAAAACATAAAAGAAGAGCTGGTACCCACACTGTAGAAATTATACTATAACATTGAGAAGGAGGAAATCCTCCGTAACTCATTCTATGAAGCCAATATTACCTTGATACCAAAGCCAGGAAAGGACACAACAACAACAAAAGAAAACTACATACCAATACCCCTTATAAATATAGGTGCAAAAATCCTCCGTAAAATACTAGCACACCGAATCCAATGACACATAAATAACATAATCCACCATGACCAAGTGGACTTTACTCCAGGGATAGTAGGATGGTTCAACACACATAAATCAATAAATGTGATCCATTACATAAACAAGAGCAAAAACAAAGGCCATATGATCATCTCAATTGATGTGGAAAAAGCATTTGACAAAATCCAGCACCCTTCCATGATAAAAACCCTAAACAAACTAGGCATAGAAGAACATATATCAAAATTATAAAAGCTATATAGACAAATCACAGCCAACATCACACTGAATGAGGAAAAGTTGAAAGCATCCCACTTAGAACTAGAACCAGACCAGGGTGCCCACTGTCACCACTTTTATTCAACATAGTACTGAAAATCCTGGCCAGAGCAATCAAGCAAGAAGAAGAAATAAAGAGTATCCAAATTAGGAAAGAGGAAGTCAAGCTATCACTTTTTGCTGATGATATAATCTTATATCTAGAAAACACCAAAGACTCCACTGCAAAGATTCTGTCAAGAGACTCCCGGAATTGATAAATAAATTCAGCTAAGTTTCAGATTACAAAATCAGTGTACACAAAGCAGCAGCATTTCTATACCCCAATAACAGACAAGCTGAGAATCAAATCAAAGACTCAATATCATTCGCAATAGGTACGAACAAAATAAAATACCTGGGAATATACTTAACTTAGGAGGTGAAAGTTCTCTACAAGGAGAACTATGAAACACTGAGGAAAGAAATCACAGATGACATAAACAAATTGAAAAATATATCATGCTTATTGATCAGTAAAATCAACATTGTTAAAATGTCCACACTACCCAAAGTGATTTATACATTCAGTGCATTCCCTATCAAAATACCAAAGTCATATTTCACAGATCAGAAAAAATAATTCTATGCTTCATTTGGAACCAGAAAGGAGCCCAAACAGCCAATGCAATCTTAAGCAAAAAAACAAATCTGGAGGCATCACATTGCCAGACATCAAACTGTACTATAAGGCCATAGTAACCAAAAGGACATGGTATTGACACAAAAATAGGACATAGACCAATAGAACAGAACAGAGAACCCAGATATAAAACATCTATATACGGCCTGCTGATCTTCAAGAAAGCAAACAACATCATACAGTAGGGAAAAGAAGGCCTATTTAATAAATAGTGCTGGGAAAATTGGACAGTCCCATGCAGAAGAATGAAACAGGACTCCTGTCTCTCACCACTTACAAAAAATAATCCAAGATAGATAAAAGACTTAAATGTAAGACATGAAACCATAAAAATTCTAGAAGAAAATGTAGGAAAGACTCTAGTAGATACCAACCCAGGCAAATAATTCATGACTAGGACTCCAAAGACAAATACGGCAACAACAAAAATAAATAAATGAGACATGAATTAATTAGCTAAGGAAATAATCAACAGAACAAATAGACAACCCACAGAATGGGAGAAAATAATCACAAAGTATTATATACATCTCATAAAAGGCTAATATCCAGAATCTACAAAGAACTCAAAGACATCAGCAAGAAATAAACAAACAATCCAATTAAAAGGTGGGCAAAAACATGAGCAGAAGCTTTTCAAAAAAAAGATAGACAAATGCCAACAAACACATGAAAAAATACTCAATGTCACTGATCATAAGGGAAATGCAAATTAAAACCACAATGAGATATCAACTTACCCCTGTTAGAATGGTTTTTATTAAAAAGTCCAAAAACAATAGACACTGTCATAGATGCAGAGAGAAACTCTTACACAATGTTGGTGGGACTGCAAATTAGTACAACCTCTATGGAAAACAGTATGGGGATTTCTTAAAGAACTAAAAGTAGACCTACCATTCAATCCAACAATCCCACTACTGGGTATCTACTCAAAGGAAAATAAGTCATTTTATCAAAAAGGCACCTACACATGAATGATTATTGCAGCACAATTCACAATTGCGAAGACGTGGAATCAACCCAAGTGCCCATCAATTCATGAGTAGATTAATAAAATGTTGTGTCTCCATACACCATGGAGTACTACTAAGCCAAAAAAAAGCCTTTTGCATACAATTTGTATGGAACTGGAGACCATTATCCTAAGCAAAGTATCTTAAGAATGGGAAAACAAACATCACATGTATTCTCTAATAAATTGGAACTGACCGAGGAGCACATCTGTGCACATAGGGAAGTAAAAGTTATTGGAAATCAAGCATGGGGGAATGGCAGAAGAATGGAGGGGCAAAAACCTGCCTAATGGGTAAAATGAACACTATTTGTGCGATGGGCACACTAATAGCCCTGACTGAAGCATTACTAAAGCTATCCATGTAACAAAAGCTTTTGTACTCCCTTAATATTTTGAAATAAGAAAAAATTTCTTTAAAAGAAAAACAAAAAAAATAAATGAGAATATAAAACCAGTCTCATGAATAAAAATGAGGATATTATTATATTCAATATAAATATTAAAAATATAATAAGAAGATACTATATATAACTGTATTTCAAGAGATAAGAACTTTAATGAATAGACAAATTTCTTACAGATTCAGTTGACCAATATGAACACACGAATGAATATAAAATCTGAATAATCCTATATGAAAAAGAGAAATTTAATCCATTTATAAAATTCTTTCCAGAAAAACAAAACAAAAGAACTGAGTCAGGTGGTTTTACTGATGCAGAATAC
>RJWJ010005686.1:49040-66760 GCA_004363605.1 Indri indri | reverse complement strand
TATGAAATAATTATATTTTTGCCATTATGTTGACAGTTTTTTTGTTCATACTGTACTTTAGTGTTTATTTCTTGAATTAATTTGAAATTATATAAAATTTTATTAATATGCATTCAATCATTGCCAGTCATTAAATTTAAAGTTGCCTGTGATATATGATTGCAGAGTTTAAGGGATCTTTGTGCCCAAATAATGAGCAACATAACATGGTTTTGAAAGTTTCTTTCAGGAAAGCAATATATTTAGACTGCCATGATTGGCTGGAAAGAACACCAGTATCCTAGATTCAAGTTCCACTTTGACCTTCCTAGTTACGTGATCTTGGGCAGGGCTCTAGCTTTTCCGACTGAGCCTCACAAAATCGAATCATTAATATTCAACTGAGATTATGTATGTATAATTTGGAAATGATGGATATATAAATTAGGTCAAGTCACTCATCCGATCAAAACTTTGTAAGACCTCCCATTTTACTCAGTAAAATCCAAGGTCCTTCAGCGGACTCTCTGACCTCATTTCTTCCTGTTTTCTCTCGTGTTCACTCTGGTCCAGCCATGCTAGCCTCTTTGCTGTTACTCTAACAGGCCATGCATACTCAATCTTAGGACCTTAGCTTTGGCTAATTCTTATGCCTTAAATACTTTTCTATGAGATGCCTGCATAACTAAATTTCTTGCTTCTCTTTTAAGTCTTTGCTCAAGTGTCACCTTAATGAGGCCTATGTGACCACTATATTTAAAACTGTAACCCTTAACCTCATAGCATTCCCAGACTTTCCCTTTCCTTTCTTTTTTTTTGGCATAGTATTTATACCTTTTAATAATTATATAAATAACTTATTTATTATGTCTTTGTTTATTGTCTGGCTCCCCTCATTGGAATATAAGTTCCACAAGGGCAAGCATATTTGTTTTGTGTACACTGATGTATCCTAAGGACCAGGAAGCTAAGTCTTGTGTAGAATAGGTATTCCATTAATATTTGTCGAAAATTGGAAGCAATCAGTGATAACAGGTTTTATATACACTTTCGGAGAAATTCTTTACTTTTATAAGCAAATATATTAATATGAGAGTATATTATTTTTATATAAACAAAATACTGTATAAATAATTTCCACTTCATATATTTTGGAGATTATTAAGAATATTAGGAATATTAAGAACTTTTGTGTTCTTGTTAGCCAGGTGTGGTGGTGCGTGTCTGTAGTCCCAGCTACTTAGGAGGCTTGAGCCAGGAGTTTGAGGTTGAAGTGAGCTATCATGGCGCCACTGCACTCTAGCCAGGGCAACAGATTGAGACCCTTTTTGTTCTTTTTTATTTACTTTTAAATTTTTGCATTGCTTTTTGAATTTTATTTAGACATGCAATAATTCATTTTACCTGCCTGTCAAGAACTGTCAACAGTCTGAAATTTTACCGGACTTGCAAGCTAACGGACTAGGTTGTCACAGTTCCTTGAATGCTGGCAGAAGACATGAGACCGCCGGGTCAGAGAAAAAGACTGTATTATTCACAACAGTAGCAGTAGCCAGAGTATTAGCATTTTCTGTGCCAGTTCCTTGACCTCTAAGTCCCACAGGGCAACACAAAGAGGGCTAAGTGATAACCTCCACCCTCAGTGTGTTGAGTCATGGGAGAGAAACCATGGGCGCAGGGAACCCAACTCTTTTCCAATGGTAAATTAGAATGCCCACACTCTGAAAGGTGTCTCTCTTCCACAGCTCCCCGCTATATAAACTCTCAGAAAAAGGCAGCCAGTGCCTCTGCCTAGAAGACATGTAGAAACATAATAGACCCATGGAGAATTCTCTTAACATAGTCCACTATCGATGGGCATTTAGATTGTGTCTAATCTTCTGTTCTTATTAACATTGCTGCAATAGATTATCTTTAATACATCGTTTCTCATAAGTGGGGATACATGTATGTATTTCTACAATATGTTGTAAAAACTGGAATTGTTAGATCAAAGGGTATGTACATTGTAATTTTGATAAATATCACCAAATTGCCAGCTGTAGAGGTTATACCAATTTATACTCCACCACTGATTATGAAAGTTCGTGTTTCCCCGTTTAATATTAATGCAGCAGTATTACATTTATCTTCTTGATACCCTTTGCATGCGTTTGATGTTATTCAACGTTATCTTTTTTGTGTTTACCTTTTAAGTTACTCTTTTCAATGGTGCCCATGGAAAAGTAATGCTTGCTAATGTTTATTGATTACTTACTCTGTGCCAGACATTGTACTCATTATCTCATTTTGTCTATACAGCACATTGAGAGCACTAAATTTTTTTGAAGTTCTTTTTCTTTTATTTAAGATGATAGAGTTGTGATTATTTCAGTGAGCTATTCTAATGTTACATGTTATAGATTCAGGAGGAAGAGTGCCCACCAAGAGATGACTTCAGTGATGCAGACCAGCTCAGAGTGGGTAATGATGGCATTTTCATGTTGGCATTTTTCAGTAAGTGATCTTTCCAAACTATTTTTTTGCATATATTGGCTGCATTTGCATTAAAGTAACATAGTGAAGAAAAGCAAATATTATTAGAATGTATCTACCTTGTTTAAAGTATAGATTGTTCCTGGTACTGAACTAATGAATACTGTGATCATGTTACATTACGAACCCTAGAATTTATTAAACACTTACTGAGTAATTATGCATTGCAACCATTATGCTGTATGCTGACCATATAAAATTATATAAACACATTTAAACTAATTAGGATTTTGTAAGAGAAATGCTGCAGTACTGGTGCCATTCACTGCTATAAGGGCATATAGAATGAAACTAAATCTTGCTTTTGGAGCAGAAGACTTCCATTTGAGTGTCCTTAGGCCATAAGAAAGGTTAGAAAAGGAAAGATATTCTGGGCAACTAGAACAATGTCACTTGAGACACAAAGGTATGAAAGTATAAGTTTAATTTGGAGGAATGATGAGTAGTTAGATTGGAAACCTAAGTAATATTTTTTAACATCTTGCAAAATTCTTAATTTAATATTTGATTTATAAAGTAGATTTAAGCTCCTTGGGGGAAGACTGTGTCATAGTCTTCATTATTTCAGTACCTAACATGAGGGATCAGAATAGTTAACTCATTAAATAATATTAAGACACTCAACAAACTGTTTAAACTACTAAAGCCAGTGGTAGAAACCCAATTTTAATGTAAGTAAATTTATTAGTCTATGATATGGTTAATTTCTGCCCTCAATCTGGTTAAATGATTAAACTTTCATTCTTGGATAGAATGCTGATTTAATTCATTTTAATTATAAAGTTTATTTAAATGAGAAAACTGAGAAATAGTTTACTTATTTAAAGTGCCACATTCAACTTTAACAAATAGAAAATACATACTGTGTGAGTTGTTACTTTTAAGTCTGAAGTTCACTTTTTACTCTATTTTGAAATGGTTTCTTTCCTTTATTTCATCTGCTGAAGAAGAGAAGTGGGAGGAGGGCAGGCAGCTAGCTATATTTTTCTCTTCAGACTTAGTAAATTATATTCAAGTTGTCAATCAGCTAACATACATGTAATATTTAAATCTTAAATTGATTTTAGTTACAATTTCTGGTTATATATATCAGGTACAACGAAAAGCAAATGAACTCTTTGGTTACAGATGAGTACTGTTTTGTACCGTTATTCTAGCGGACCTTGGTTTTTATCTTAATTTTAGTTCAACTGGTAATTCTTAACAAACTTCCCACATACTTTGTTTACAAGAAAAGTAGCTTAAACATTAATTTCTTTCATGGTTGTATCTTTTAAGAAATCTTAATTAGAAAAGAAAGAATCTAAATTTATTTTACTATTTTTAGTATGAATATCTGTTTCTTAGGAATAAAAAAATGTTATTTGATACCATTTAATTATGTCAGAGAGTTCTTATCTCTCCATTTCTATATTCCACTTAACCCCAGTATCATTTTTAATCTTAATTTTTAGATTTGAAAACATTTCACTGATATAAGTGTCGTAAATTCATGGTAACTTAGACACACTGGATGACTTTAGCTAGTGTTAGTATAGTATTAATATTAGTTATTATAAATATTTTATTTAATATATTTAATATAAATGATCTCTTACTAAATTTTTACTCAATTAAATTTTCAAAACTTTTTTTTTATGCTTTCTATTCTTTATTACACTAATAAGAGTAAATTTATATTTTTTTACCTTCATTTTCTGATACGTTTTTTTAGGCCTAGAGCTTATTTGCTTTGATAAACAGATTTATTTGTAATTACTACCATCTAGTGGCTGTTCCTCAAATTGCAACTTACTGTATTTTCCATGCCACTTAAATGATCTTGTTGTAGCTACTGTTGGTAAAAAGTAGATTTTCGTTAATGTAGTTTAGAACTTAAAGCATTTCGGGTTATATAATTTGTTCAAATAAAACTACAGTGAATATTAATAAGAATATTTCAATTAAAACCTTTTGTTGATTTAATTCTTGCCTTCTTTGTTTTGAACACTTTATCTCACATAACCCCCCAAAATACTTTATCCTTAAATTTGGTAACATAATTGCATGTTCTTGTTCAGAAAATGTAAAGGGAGAAATGTATGTATCCCCTGATAAGGTTTTCGCTTCTCATAATCCTTTTAAAGTGTTACTGCAAAATGTCTCATACACATGCCTAACCTCTCTCATCTTATTTTTAAGAATTTTTTTAAGAAAATGGAATGGAATTCATTTATTTGTCAGTCAGTTAAACACTAGAAATTAAGATTTGGTTTGTTGGATAACTGACAGTCCATGGAAATGACCTTGAACTCTAGTGCTTTAAAATGTGGCAGGCTCTATCTGGTTTTGTTTAGAAAACTTTTCTTCCAAGGTTTAGCCATTTGTACCATGTGTGACTCTTAATATCACAACACTATGGTAATAATTAATCACCATTAATTCCCATTTTAGACTTGAGGGAAACATAAAGAGAAATTAAGTTATTTGTAACTTAAGAAGAATTCAAAGAGTGTTTTGAATTTTGATTAGTAAGAAATTGCCAAACTGTCTTGCAAAGTGGCTGTACCATTTTGCATTCCCACCAGCTGTGAATGAGAGTTCCTGTTGCTCTGCATCCTTGCCAGTATTTGGTGTTAACATTTTAAAAAATTTTTTATTTTAGACATTCTGACAGACGTGTAGAGGTATCTCATTGTGTTTTAATTTACATTTCCCTAACAATTAATGCTGTTGAGCATCTTAATTCAGTAAATTCTTTTGAGCACCTACCATATACAAGTCAAAAAAGTTACGGTTCTTAAAGGGGTTAGCTGGACGCTACACATATTGGAAAACAATACATTGATGACTTGTTCTCCACGAAAGCTGTGTTTTTATATAGCTTTTAGATAGGATTACATACTGTGAGTGAACTCAGAAAAGGAACATCTAAGAATTGTAACTATACCTTAAGAAAACCATAAAATATTTGTGAAGTATTAGATTTTGTTATTTTATTTTACCTTTTTAAAAAAGCCAATTTTGTTGGCTGATTGCTTAGGCTGAACTTCTTGGGTGGGACCACATGAGAGGTAGTTGTAACCTGGCTTTTAGCTGGTTTAAAAATGTAGTTTCACCCATTGATAAGCTTTCAGGAATTGATTCCTGTGGAGCAAACTGACAAGAAATCAAACTTACCCATCTGTTGATGTACAGTATAGTAAATAAGTAATACATTTGCAAAAGGCGTAAGCTACAGTCTATAAAGGTTAATTGGCATAGAGTTTAAAGAAAGGGAAATGCTGTTTCCATTGAGCAATGAAATATAGTTAATGTAACGTCTGTGTTAATTTCTTTCCAAACTGTGATCTTTAAATGAACTGTTTCTGTTGCTTTTAGTGGCATTTATTTTCAACTGGCTTGGATTTTGTTTATCCTTCTGTATCACCAATACCATAGCTGGAAGGTATGGTGCTATCTGTGGATTTGGCCTTTCACTGATCAAATGGATCCTTATTGTCAGGGTGAGTGTCTTAATAGCCTGTATCTGTTTTAGCTCTAAAATGAAAAGGTATGAAATTTTCTGTGTGGTTCATAAATGTTCATTTTACGCACATGAATTCAATTATTTCAAGGTTATTCTTAATTTCTATACTTACTGTGGTAATCTCTGTGGTGTGAACATTTTATAACTTTATTGTATGAGAGATTGTTAATATATTGGAAAGAACTTTGAAATCAGAAAAATTTAAGTTTGAATCCCATCTTTTTTTATGTCTGTGTTCTAACTTTAAGTAATTTAATTGTTCTGAGCATTAGTTTCTTCATAATAGGCTGATAATTAATAGCTGCCTTGCAGGATTTTTATTGGTGTGGAAATGATATAATTAAAGTACTTTGCACAATTGCTGCATAAATATATATGCTCAGTGAATCATGGCTATTATTATTGTGATATGGAGCAGTGTGCCTAAAATCAGTTAAAATATAAGCATTTCTATATTTTAGTAAAATTATCATGAACCTAAGTATCTTTTTACTTTTTTGTCACATTGAAAGCTCAAAGGTAAAGTGAAGGCCTGTGAAAGCGACTATCAGAACTCATCTTTTGTCCCTTGTGTTTCTTTTAAGCCCTTCTTCTCATTTTTCCTGTTGTCCCTTGAAGTCACCCTCTCTACTTCTTACTTACAAGATGGTGTGTAGGGAGCCTCAAAGATAAGTCCTTCTCTTTTCCCCATCTCAATAACTTTTCTAGCCCCCAAAATGCATAGGCATTGGTATGGTTAGCATAAACTGCCCCCCAGCTCTTTACCTTGGCCTTTCAAAGGCCCCCTTTAGCTTTTCTTTACAAATGTTTCTTCCTAGTGTTTTTAGGATAAGGCCTAGGAGAATGAATCCTTATTTTTTATTTTTTGTAGATATGGGGTCTGTCTGTGTTACCCAGGCTGGTCTCAAACTCCTGGCCTCAAGTAATCCTCCTGCCTCAGCCTCCCCGAGTGCTAATGTTACAGGCATGAGCCACCGCACCTGGCTTTCTTCATTATTTTTATACGTAGCTTCCCGGGGTTTCAGTAATCTTAACAGACAGACCCTGTCTTGGTTCAGACCAGATTATAGGTGTTATTATTAATTAGTTGATTCTTGGTTGGGACCTGTGGACTGGTTTCTCCTAAGATGATTAAAATCTGGGACATTGTAAGAACTGTCCTCTGGCAGATTCTTGTTTTAATTTTATTTCAAAGGTATATAGTGGGTTCCTACCATGGGCATAAACCTATTAGGTGTTAGGGAGCATTCAATTATAAAGATACAATCCCTGCCCTTGCAGCAGTTATTACTAGAAAACCTCAAAAGAGTTGGTGCTGGATATATGTCCAGCCTTAGTTATGATACTAATAGAATTAAGTACTATTATTCAAATAGGATTTCTCATCTAAATCACAGAGCACAGAAAATAATTTGAGGACTATTTTTTTTAATTCTCCTAAAGTTGGTAAATTACTAGATCCATAAGAAAGAAGTTAATGCATTATATACAACCTGTTCCTTTAGGGTATTAGAGCCTAATTCTCTCATAGAACCCCAGGTTGAGAAAAGTGTTAATGTGATAAGATGGGGAACTTAAATTCAAAGACTGCAGTTTCTCAGTTTTGTAGGGTATATACCAGCATCAAGTTTGATCACCAGAACTGTTTAGTTTCCCTTTAAAATACCTTTACTGAGTTAAGGATAATGTTACACCCCTTTAGCGAATATTGAGAATTGACATAAAAAAAGGATTTTAAAAAATCTTTTGTGTAAAATAATAATAGCTGCCCATTCATTGAACACTTAGTGCGTTCTAGGCATAATTTGTTACAAACACCAATTTTTTTAGCCTTATCTGTTTCTCTGATGCTGGTGATGAGCCAGTCATTTTATTGGTAATGAAACTAAAAAATCATCTAAAAACTCGCTCTCAGGTCCCACGGTTTTTATGTGGATTAGAATTGAGCTTGGTCTCTGTTCTGTGCCTGTTCTCCTGATTCTGTACTGCCTCTGTGACACTGTACTTTGACTTTTCCTATAACGCTCCAAGCAATAAATTCCTCTTGTAGTTTAGTGCTGAGAGAAAGGTTTTCTCCTAAAAGCCTGGTGTTTCCTTTCATTAGACAATAAGTAATTTATAAATCATACTGCTGCTTTCTTTTGTGTTTCTGTGCTGCCACGAACCTCAGATTTTTAGCCCAGGATTCTGATATTACTTCTAAGGTTTTTGATGTTTTTATTGCTTATTTAAAAATGCCTATGTGTTTTATTAATATTAAAAACTAACAAGTTTTTTTTAAAGTAGGATATGGACAATATTGGTGTTATATTAATAAAATAAAATCAGATAAATTCTTAATGTTAGTCAATTTATATTCCAAAATTTGATTTCTGTGTTGGCCAATCAACATGATTGGTTTATTTGAAAAAAACAACAATGTGGCTCAGTAATTACTGATAGCTCAGTAATGAGTCCAAAAGCTTATTTCTTTATCCTTTTTATATAGTCTTTCTCTTTGACTTCAAGGTGAAGTTGATTGTATTCTTTCCTTGGTAGTAAATAAGAAATAGCTTTATGGTAAATATTTTTGGTGAAGAATGACTCTGTTCTTGATTTTCTAGTTGCCCTTAGTGGGCATCATATACAGAAAAGTTAAAAATATTGCTTTGGGTTTTTATTCTTTTTTGTCGTATAGCCTCTAAAACCTATGTGAAAACCTTTTATTTCTAAATATTAATCACTTTATTTAGAAGTAGTATAGTACATTCCTACTTTATAAGCTGTATTTTTCCAATTTTCAAATTTTCCCTTCATTGTACATATTTTAAAGGTGCAGGAGTATGTGGGATTTGCATCTTTTAATATTACTTTGAAATTTTAAATCTTTGAAATTTCTAAAACTATAAGCTGATTTAGATCATATATTATTTATTAATTGAGAATACTTCCTGAGAAAAATATTTAAAAGGCTTTAAATAACAGTTAATCTTTAGTTGATGTGCTTCCTAAATGGTGACATTATTTACAATTTGTAAACATGTTTTATTATCAAATTTATAGGATTTTTAAGCTTTTATGGAAATTACAACAAATAGTTGGAAATAAATTACCTATAAAGGTGGAAATTCAGATTCGAGGGCAAATCTGTATTTAACACAATCATTTTTAGTTAAATCAAATTCAGTTTGCAGACCACTGGAAACAGGGTAGGTAAACTCAAGCTAATTTTTAGTAGTTTTAGAGTAGGTTATATTAAACACTTTAAAAAAGTAATTATTTGGGGCATTGTTTAAGTACTAAAGGGCAATAGAGAAGAATTATGTGAAGTAACTGAATTAGAATGTTTTTTTTAAACCTTTTTAAATCAATGAAGTTTGATGTTTAGAATCTAATCAAGGAAAAGATACCTGTGTCTGATATCACCAAACCCTGCTTTCCATCTGCCTGTTCATATTCCCACATCACAGAGAATATAAAACTGTCTACCATGGCCACTAATAGGAACTGTTGAAATGCCACTTCAAGGTTCATTTAGCTGTTCTCAGCTTACTGTTGGGAACTGAATGCTAGAGCATCTAGTTTGAAAATAAAAAGACTCTAATGAGTTGGGGGTCTTTATGTGCCTAGTATTTTTGGCAGTGATTAACAGTAGGGGATGTACAGAAGGTCAAAAGCTCTTCTTTTTAGAGGTCAGTAGAACATCCCCATCTGATAAGATTAAACTAATGTGGCTTTTGGTGTTAATATCTAAAGCAGCGGGTTGCCGTAGCGTGTTTGGGATAGTAGTTGTGGCTTTGAGAGTATGAAAAAAGGACTGACATGTGAACTCTTTAATGAGAAAATGTGTGATTCAGATAATTCAGGTATATAGCATTTACTTTTCTTTCTTGCAGGCAGTTTGAAATTGTTTTTTGTTTCTAAAATATTTTGTATAAGTTTGTTTGCTATTTACACAAGAGATTTTTCTCAAATAATTATATATATGTATGTTGTTAATGTATGTCACCAAGTATTTTTATTTTTCCTTTTGTGCTATTTTTAAGTGTTAAAGATTATTTGAAGTAAATAGTTATGAAACTAAAGATAATCTATGATTTTCAAATTTTGCTATACAAATGTGGTTAATATATTTATGTTCATTTCATAGTTTTCTGATTATTTTACTGGATATTTCAATGGACAGTATTGGCTTTGGTGGATATTTCTTGTACTTGGTAAGTTACTCTTAGTGCATTTCAGTTTAACTAATTTGTATTTAGTTTAACTTTGATTTCCTAAAATTGTAAGATGTAAAATTATGTTACAACTTATATGGAAATAATTTTTCTACTGTGAAAATTCTCATATCCAAACACTTACATCATCTGAGCTTTTCAAATATTCTATATAGCACTCCAGATTCCTTAGATTTAAAATCTACAGGCTGTCATTGTAAAGAATCAGTCATTAAATTGAATGATAATTGAATGCTACAAAATTTTAAAATCCCAACATGATTAACAAAAATTGTCTTTAGCATTCATCTTAGAAATATACATGCATAGTTTCTTTTAATGATCTTAGGAAGTTTGAGAGCAGGATAGTTTGGTTGTTCTATCCTTTCTTGTATTTTTGGTTCATAAAAACATTCTTCATGCTTTTGAAATGTGCCCTGCATTAATCATTAATCAGCCAGGCATAAGGAAAGGCTTCATGCCTAATGATCACAGTACTTTTGTTGAGTTGTCCTTATAAGGTATGTCTTTTTTTATTAATATTGATGGAATTTTATCGATTTTCAAGTTTTGTTCCCTTGTGTTTTTCACTTTAGACATGTGATAATTAAGTTAATGTTAAAATCACATTATACCTTTCATCCACATTTCAAATATATTTACTGACATGAAGAATACACTTTGTTTCTACTTAGGTTTAAAAGCCCACATTTCTCTAAGAATTGCACCAGAAAATAATAGCATTTCAGTAGGTGGCAGTCTTCTCTTTGAGTTTTTATTTAGTCATGCTATCAGATCTTTGGGATCTTTTGGGAAACAAATTCTTAGTGGTCAGTTAAGGTCACTAAATTCTTTTTCTAATAATTATAGTGAAATTATTTCAGTGTTGTGACTTTGTTGGGGAGTCTGACTCATGTAAGGGGTTAAGCCAATTCTATATTGTTAATTCTGTTCTGACTGACTGTATTCTGTGTTCTTTATTGAGTTTCTTACCTAAAACGGAAAAAACTTATGAAGTCTATCAAGTATTTAAGCATATCAAACAAATGTGTTTTTATATATATTATTTAGAGATTGGAGGACTCTTAGGAAGGTAACTGAGGGGCAGAGTAGAATGCAGAGGACAATCCCAATTCCACATTCAGAGCCACAGTCTAGCACTTATTTAGGGGAATGTGAAAATGTAATCAGTGATAAAAACGTTCTCTCACATACACTAAAAAGAATATTGCGCACTTCGTACAATGCTGAGAAACAGAAGCCACTGGAGTGATTGGTTTTTAGATATGAATTGGCTTATTTTAGAAAATGCCTGAGAAGAAACAAAATGTATCGTAGAAACAGCAGCTTCACAGACAAAAGAAGGGATCTCACAAATAATTTTAGTTTACATTTTTCAATAATATTTTTACATTTAGATAATGATTCATTATCTTTGAACAGCATCTGGTGGAAGGGCATGAGGGTGGAATTCAGAGAGAAGGAGTCCCCAATGGAGGGAGTTATTTAGGATATGGGAAGCAGATGGGATTGGATTTAGTTGAAATTTATACCACTTGTTTAAATCATCATTTGTCTATCTCTTCTATCTTTCCTCTTCAATTTTTTACAAACATGCTTCTTTTTTATTGCTTTGAATACTGTCTTGGAGTTGGGATACAAATTTAGTTTGGGGCTTCTTTATTTTAAATTCACAGACTCTTTTCCTCCTGGTGAGAAAAATTACACACATACAGTACGTGTTTGTGTTTTTGTACTGCCCCCCACATTTCCTGGTTAAAAATTTACTGGAGTTAATAAATGTTTCCCTAAGAATTATATGCTTAAATATTTCAAAGGCTTATACTAATAATGGTAATGTTTTTATATTTATCTAATATTTTTCATCTGAAACATTAAAGCATTTCACAGGCATTGCTTTTTTAATTATTAAAGATAGCTGTGATTATTATTTTAAAATAATATTTTACAGAGGAGAAAACTGAGATAGATATAAGATGTATTGCAAATAATCCAAGAAATCACTAGAATGACTGCCTTCCCAAGTCTTCTTTCCTGATTCTTATCTAATTTTTTTTACCCCAAGCTACTCCTTTTCTCACTTATCATATTTTTTATTATAAAATAGTCTTTTATTATTGCTTGAAAATACTCATAATTAAAAATATGTACCTAATGCACATATCATCAAGTACAGATTTCACTGGATGACAAGTACTTGATATTGCTATTATAGATAAGCTTATTGGTTTTTGCCCACAATTATTAGCAACTACACACCTATATTCTCTCTTTATTTACTTTATATAAGCATATATGTCTTAGTTTGCTTATTGGTTATATTAATTGGAAAGTTTAGTACAGTATAAATGGGATTTCTAAGAGTTCAATTGGTTTAAATGCATCAGGTAACTTTGCTGTTTAAAGAAATCTTAATAAATGTATGTTTTTATGTAATTCTGGATTTTCATAGCTGGATTTGCTTTACCTTGATTTGGGTACATTTAGGACTAACAAATTGAAAGAATGTGGACAACAATAAAATTTTATTGTGTTTCCTCATGACGGAGTTATCATTATAGTGTAAAATATATTATGGAATGTGTGGAATCCTGCAGATTAAATTCCTTTTCTTAAGCCAAGAGGATCTTAGCTACAATTGTCTATTTTAAATTTATCATGACCCATTTCTCTATAAGAACATAATATACCTGTATTATTTCAACCTTCTCAGGCCTGCTCCTTTTCTTCAGAGGATTTGTTAATTATCTAAAAGTCAGAAACATGTCTGAAAGTATGGCAGCTGCTCATAGAACAAGATATTTCTTCTTGTTATAGAGGTAAGAAATATTAATTCTGTTTATTCTTTTTATGCATTCAAATTTACCAGATACATACTAAATGCTCAAGGAGTACTCATGATTTTACTCAAAATTAGCATATTTAATATTTTATAATATTAATAGCTTACTGAAATTTAATAAGTTATAGATCTTTTTAGACAACTTTTACATTTTTAAAATTGAATTTCATAAATTTTAATTTTTTAAATATAAAATGAATACTTCTACTAGAATGAATACTGTAATGAAACCACCAGCACAAAATTTGAAGGCTTAGAAAAGCAAACATGACAAAGTACTTACACAGAAGGGATTGGCATTTTGCATAAAACAATGTGAAATCCACATAAGCATCTGGTGAAAAAAAAAAACAAAAAATAAATCTGTGATTGAAAAACAATTTGTCATGTAGTCATTTTAGCAATCTGGATCAAGGAATAAAAGTTGTGTGAAGAAAATAGGAGCTCTGTTACTGTTTTCTTAATATGTCAGTGTGTGTCAACAATGAAAACTACAACTTGAATAAAGGGAATATAAAGAAATGAGCAGGGGGTGTCTTACTAGTTACTAAGTGAGTTTCTGGAGGCATTGTATATAGTAGTAGCATTTATTTATTGTGCAGCCAGGAGAATCTGTACATAAAGAGACTTAATATCTTTACACCCTATCCTATATTTTATTTTTATTTTCCTATCCTGTTTTTTAAAGTATGTACCATATACTTCATATCTATAAATAATTTAAACTTTAAAAGTATCTCAACTCCATAAGCAAAATGTCTACTAAAATACTTCTGAATGTAGAACTACAAGGACAAATTGTTTCAGGGTTACTATAACTAAGTATTCTTTTTTATAAATAAATTGTATGGTTTGTGATTTGGTTGCTTGAATTTTATTTATAATTTATGAGTTATACATAAGCTTATTTACTTATGTCCACTGAAGAGTACAATGAATATAGTTGTATTTCTGGATCATATTAAAATATCATTTTAAATGTTCCATTTAAGGTACCTACCCCCGAAGATGTCACATTTTCTTTTTAACAAGTAAAATGTCTGTAAACAATGGCATTAAGAGTTTGTCAGCATTAAAGATAAAAGACAAAATAATTTTACTAATTTGAATGGTGTTCTGTGAGTAGTGTGATTATCTTATATGCATTTTGAAGAGTCTAAAATATAATGTAAATATGTTCTAGATGAAGGTATCCTAAAGTTTTACACTTTAGAATACATTCTGATTTATATACTACTTTATGTTATCTTTATCAAAAGAACAGTATATACTTATGTAATACAGCTATAAAATGGGTTTTTATTATACTATGGTTTAGATAAGTGCAACTTAATACATTTTAAGACTAATTATTTCTTTGTCCCTAGACTGCAGCAACCCCGACATTCCTTTCTTATGCCAATGTGAAATTTCCAGATCATCTATAAACCTACAACTTTAATAGGATAGAAGACTACTAATAACAGAAGACAAATTAGTGAAGAAAAGATAGAGCTTCAAAATTGAATAGCAGGGTGGTTTATACTTAAAAGCCATTTCCGTTCATTCTTTACCTATCTATATTTCGTTTGTTTTGCACATATGTGTATGTGCCCATTTAAAAGATTTGCATATACTTGAAAGAAACCTTAAAGTTGTAGCAGTAAAGTCCAGTCACATTTGGTTAATCAGTGTTTGATATAATTGAAAGAGTTGAGTGGTAAACAGTCTTCCAGCATGTAAATGCCATAGACTTCTGACCTGACATTTAGTATAATAAAAATGAAATTATTAACCATGTCAAATGCTTTACTTTCTGGGTTTTAGGTTCATCTGGTAATTCTATACATGAAACATCCTTTGTTATATATCAAGTATATTGAAACCTGCAGTGCTGATTATTGGAAAGAATTTGTCAGATTTTTGAACATGATATTACATTATTATTTAGGAAAACTCTTCCTGTAAATAACCATGCATAAAGTACTTTCTGCATTGTTTTCTTAGAAATTGTGTCTAGATATCTTTTCATTAATTTTAAATTAAGTGAACTAAATATATATATATAGAAAATTTGAGTGTTAAAGATAGAATTTGTTTTTAAGACAAATGTTAAGAAAATGTGGGTATACCAAATGTCCTTTATAAGAAAAAAAATTTTTTTAAGGGACATACTAATTTTAGAGATTTTCAAATAAGAACCTTGGTTTTTAGGATTGCCCATCTTAGAGATTCTTGCAGGAAGAGGTTGTATTAGGTATTGTATTTATTTCATTTAAGATAATTTTGAAAATTAATTTTCCTAATATTCTCATTTGCATTTGTCTTTTAAAAAGCCAATAAAAGTATCTTTCAGTATCATTGTAATAATTTGTTCTTTAGATGTTTAATTCGTTAAGCTTAGCAAATAAAATTTTGTGCTATTAATAGCTTCTGGTTTTTATGATTATAGATTAACTTGTAAAAAACCATATCCTAAATTGAGATATGTGAAATACCCATTTTCAAGTTATGGAAATATGTCTGGGGAATCTAGGGGTGTGGTTGTGTGTGTGTGATGAGAGTGTGTCAACATTATTACAACTGGAATCTAATCTACATTCATAAGCTATATTTCACATCTTGCAAATCATTTTATATCTCATCTGTTTTTCTTTTCAGGTATATCTTTGCTTTTGAGTACCAACATTAAAAATTATGGTATATCATCTTTTAAACCTAAAAATTATTTAATACAACTATATAGAATATATAAAATTGATTACTTATTTATTATTAGACACTACTACTAAAAGATACATTTAATTATTCAGGGACATTTTTCCATTGCTGAAAAAATAAAATTTATTATGCTTTATAACTTCTTTTGTATTTCTCTGTATTTTCTAATTTTTTTCATTGTCTTCGGTAAATAAAACATACAGTTTTGTTTTGCTAATTAAGGCTCCTATTTTTTGTTTTCCCTCATTTAGTTTACTCCCTTGTATAGAATTTTTATTGTCAGTTAAAGTACCTGTTTTACACCCCTTGAAGTAAAACAATAGTATGGGGTAAAGAAAACAAAATATTTAATTTGGTTGCCTAATTTGGAAATTAATTAAAATTAGAATGTACTAACAACATATGCAAACTCAAACTCATGCTGGATAATTAATTTTCTGTTTTTTGTGTTTCTTTTTTTGTTTGTTTTGTTTTGTTTTTTTGAGACAGAGTCTCACTCGGTTGCCCTGAGTAGAGTGCCATGGGCGTCAACCTCAAATGCCTGGGCTCAAGCAATCCTCCTGTCTCAGCCTCTCGAGTAGCTGGAGCTACAGACCTTACCGCCATGCCTGGCTAATTTTTCTATTTTTAGTAGAGACAGGTTTCTCATTCTTGCTCAGGCTGGTCTGGAACTCCTGAGCTCAAGCAATCCTCCTGCCTTGCCTCCCAGAGTGCTAGGATTACAGGTGTGAGCCACTGCACCTGGCCTGGATAATTAATTTTCTATAGACCTGTATTTCTTTCTGTCAATAATTTTTAAATGAAATTAAGCTTTCATACATGATAATTTTAGGAAACTCAGCTATCAAACATCAAATTATTAAAATTTCATTTTAGTTTTTGTGGTATTTATACTTTGTTTCTGAATATGAATGTGTTACTTTTGATCTAACAGCAAAACTTCACTTTTTGTTTTGATTTTTTTCCCCCCAAATCTGTAAGGTTCAAGTATACATGTTACTTAATCTTCTGTAATTGGTATAATTTAATGGTAGTCTTAAATCTCATTATCTAAGCAGGGTAATCAAAATGTTATTTTCAAAAACTTAACATTCCCTTCCAGATTTTTCAAATTCTGCATACTTCCCTTCATTTCCTGTGAGCTTGAACAGCTGCTGCTGTCTTTTGGGGACACTTGACCACCATTGCACTCTTGCCTTAATGACTGAAAATTAAAACCCTTGTTAGGGTATGTAAACATTTTTGAATGAACATGAACTGGGATTTGGAAGTTACTGCAAAAATTTCTTAAATTACTTCTATTATATTTGACTAAGTTATAGCTAGAATAATCCATTTTTATATATTCAATAAACTTAAGGAAAAATACATTTTTCTATGTAGTATATTCAAGATGGATTTTAGAAATTTATAGTTAAAATACAAATCTCATTATACTCAGTTAAAATGAAAATCTCTGCTTAATAGAAAAAATATTAATCTCTAATCTATTATCTTGAATCTATAAGATATATCCCATTTTAGACATGGCTTTGAAGTTGTTCATAGACTTTTTTTTTTTTATTTTTGACAGAGTCTTAATCTTTTGCCTGGGGTGAGTGCCGTGGCGTCAGCCTAGCTCACAGCAACCTCAAACTCCTGGGCTCAAGCAATCCTACTGTCTCAGCCTCCCGAGTAGCTGGAACTACAGCCATGCGCCACCATGCCTGGCTAATTTTTTCTAAATATATTTTTAGCTGTCCAATTAATTTCTTTCTATTTTTGGTAGCGACGGGGTCTCGCTCTTGCTCAGGCTGGTTTCGAACTCCTGAGCTCAAAACAATCCGCCCGCCTTGGCCTCCCAGAGTGCTAGGATTACAGGCGTGAGCCACCGCGCCCAGCCTGTTCATAGACTTTTAACCTGTTATAATAATAATCACTAATATTTCCAGTAAAACTT